>LGRX02005250.1:0-37519 GCA_001247695.2 Cymbomonas tetramitiformis
AAACCATCCCACAAAGAAGGGGAAGCTTGTATCAAATATTTCCGATAAAGAAAAAAAAAACAATTTATCGAAGAATGGTGTACACCTTTTAATACATTTTTTACAACCTAATCTAATGACAAGAACACTACCACGGTCTCAAAGGAGAATTTCACAATCGAATTGAATGAGAAAGGCTACAAGTCAATTGAGGTGAAAGAGAACAAGACTTGGGTGACTTATAAGATAGGAATAAAATTTAGAGAAAGAGAACTCTCAAGAGAACAAGTGTTTATTTAACAACTACTTCATTAAATAATAAAAAGGGAGGTTGGGTGGTGGGAGGTGTTACTTTTTGGAAAAGTTTTTTGTATGATAATAAAAACAATTCAATATTTATTTTCAATTTCTAAAATACTTTCTATAAAAGCCAACCTCCCACCTCCCACCTCCCTTTTTTTAATAAAAAAATTTCCACTTAAAGAACACTTCATAGTAAAGTAGAAATACAACAATGGCTACTTCTACTACTTTCTATCATTTGCCTTTTGACATTCAAGAGAAAATTTACACTATGGTGTATACATTGGAGCACAAAGAGAAGTTCCGAGAAGTCTTAAAGGAATTTAAGGAAATGTGTGAAGAGTATGAGGAAGATGAGAAATATATTGCTTGTGATGAGTGTTGTGAATTAATCACCGCAAAAGGGATTTATTTGAAAAAACCAAAAGAGACTCGTGAATTGGATGCCCAAGAGTATTGTGAGGTGTATTTCAATATAAATGTAATATGTCCGGCGTGTGATGAGGTGATGTGCGAAGAATGCTACAACAAAAAATGCCTTCACGAGATACCGGTACACAACCTTGAAGATTGTAGCGAAACACCTTACTTAAGTCTAACAAATCCATTTATACACAAACATACCCTTATCTTTACAAATAAATATGGTGGGAGATGCTAGTTTTGAAAGGCTTTTCTTGTAGATGTAAGCCAACAAAAAAAGGGAGGTTGGGTGGTGGGAGGTGTTACTTTTTGGAAAGGTTTTTTATATGACGATAAAAACAATTCAATATTTATGTTGGATTTCTAAAATACTTTCTATAAAAGCCAACCTCCCACCTCCCACCTCCCTTTTTCTTCTATACATTATTTGAAGTAGAATCATTAACTAAGTCTCTTTGACACTTCCAACAAGGAGTTTCTATATACTTACATCGACTCATTCTTATGCCGGCAAATATACTCGCAATAATCATCACCATTACATTTCCGAACGTTTGAAAATCGCAAGAGTTGTTGAGTATGTCCATATTATAGGCTAACAAATAATTATTTAGAACGTTTGTGATAGGATGGTTTATGCCATAGTATATTTTTATATAACTTTGTGCTTTTGCGCTTTTTTCTACATTTATTGCAAACCATCTTGTTATATATTATATTCGCACAAAAAATTTTAAAGTATAGAACCTCTGATTCTTTTTGCAATTTGCATTTGTTGTTTGATATATGGACGTGCTTCAAGGGAATATATTGTCTTAGCCACGGCTTTGGCTTGGGCATTCGGCATAGTGGCATAATCTGGTCGTAAAGGCGCTTTAATCTTGTTTATTTGAGTCTTTTTAACTTTGATTGGTTTCGGTTTAATCAGTGTTGAACGCTTTTGTTGCTTACTTTCTTTATACTCTTTAGCACACGAGCGTAGTTTTGCATTCCACTCAGCTCTTGTCATTTATAATATATATATAATATAATAATAATAATATGCAACGTTCAACATTAACCAAACAAAAAAATGCTGCTCTATGTAAGCAAATGGAAGCAGCGGCATTCGGTCTTACTCCCGTAAGTTACGAAAAAATGATGAAAGAAACACAAAAATTTGCCAAAAAGTCGGGTGGGTATAGTTCATCGATACCTAATTTCAACGATGTAATATTTATTAACGGTAAACCAATCATAGATTATGCAGAAGTGAAATTCAATCCACTATTGGAAAACAACAAACATTTTGTCTTAAACAAGATTGACAATATGTCGCCAATAGAACGTCAAGCATTATTTGAAGATTTCAAAGGGAAAGCAGAATTGAGAAATTTGGACGCAATAGAAAAAGTAATTACAACGCCATCAAATGGTAGAAGTTGGATTAAGCAACACGGCTTTGAAGACGAGTTTCGAAATTTTTAAAAGATGTCACCTGATTTTCAAGCATTATATGAGCCATCTAAAGTGTCCACCCGATCGTCGTCATCAAGTCCCGGCATAATGAAAAAATCGGGAAAAGGAATTACGGACCAATTGCAACTCGATGCGATAATTTCATTTGCGGCTCAACATACCGACCTTCTCAATCAAGGCGTTGTTCATTTTCAACATCCAATTGTGTCCGCTTATGGTTTATCTGGCGATGCCGACAGTGCTCAATTTACCGATTTTCTAAAATCTGAGGCAATGTTAAATAGAGCAATGCCCGAAAGGCGATATCAAATCAAACCTATGAGTAGTGGCACCGTAAATTATCCATCCGTGTCAACATTTATACCTCCTTATAGTGGTTATCCGTCAACGTCTAGCTCTCCCGGAAATTCGTCAGTGTATTCTATGTCGTCAATGATACAACCACCAACTCCGTAATCGTATGAATTATCTACAAATACTATAATAAGAATGACAAGCTGTTATGAAAATCCCGACCAAGGTAAATGTCAAAAATCATTTGGCGCTTTTAATTATCGAACATTGGATAATACATTTGTGTCCAAAACGAAAAGAAATGCAGAAAATGAGATTACAAAGCAAAGACCTGAAATAACTATTACCGGAAACAAAAGTAAAGATGTCCGAGTCGTGCCCGGAATCACTAATAAGCCAAAATATGACATAGATACCTTAAAGCCGACAACCTCGACACGTTTGAGTAAAGTAGATAAAGCTCATAATCAATTTCTAAAAACAAAATACGGCAAATTGCTTGAAGAAATGACAAAAGAAACCTCGTTAGGTCAACGTATTATAGGCAAAAACACTATCACTAAAGATGACGAGAGGATGGCTCAAATGGCTAGAGCGAGTGAGCTTTCGTATGCATATGCATTTAAGAAGGAAAGCCCACAACGTTTTCAAAATGCAACGTTTGATTTGCCGAGTTACAACTTGGATAAAGACTTGTCGGATAGAAATGCGATTGTTTTAAAACACAAGTTAAGAGATGAGGTTGTTATTGCACAACGAGGAAGTGATGTGTCGGGTTTAAAAGATGCCGATGTCTTGATCAGTGACCCACAACGTATCCCGTTAGCATACGAGGATTGGTTCGATGTGAATCTAAAAACTCTTATCGGAAAACAACGAGAAACGGGTACTAGATATAAGCAAGCTGAGAGTCGTTTAATAGATGTATTAAATGCATATCCGACTAGCAATGTGGCGTTAACGGGGCATAGCTTAGGCGGCGGTGTACAAAATTATCTAATGGAAAAGTATGCATCTAAAGAATCTAGAATAAAAGAGGCTCATTTATTCAATCCCGCAATAAACCCATTTCAAAAACCTGTGGGTAACGTTCCAAATGATAGAATTCATAACATATACGGCGTCGAAGGTGACTTGGTATCAATGGGCGCAAGACGTTTAAAGCACAAGGATGCTACATATGATGTCAAATATGTCTTACCTAAACCAAGCACGGAAAGTGAAATAAGCGAACTACACGATATCAACCAATTCTATACTCCCAAAAACATAGAATCGGAAAGAGTGTCGCCGTTAAGAGCTCGCCTCGGCTTGGCAAGAATCGCATCAAAATCCTTAGATGCGGGTCTTTATGGATTAGCGGTGTATGATGCCTACTATTCAGCCAAAGAAGATGAAAGTCCGCAAGATTATGCAAATCGTGTCTCGGAAGATTTGAATCCCGATATCTTAGCAAATATAGACCCAGATTTTAGGTATACATCGAAGAATGCGCCCGATGAGCTTCAAGGTTTTGCAAATTGGTTGTTTTACATTCCACGCAACAAAGACAAAAAGAGGCAACGAGCATTTGAAGATAGACATTGGCATTCAAATTATTATTACCAAAAGCAAGGAATTCGTAAAGATGAATTTGACGATAACGTAATTTATGTACACGGCGTCAAATTTGTGGATTCGTCAAAAACGCCAATACCTGCAAAGAATTCGCAACGGAAACAAGCAAATATACCTCGAACACGAGAAATGGAGCAAATTCCTAATATGGTTTGATGAATGCATATATTATATATTTTATATATTATAATAATTATAGATGTCTGCCTTTTCACTTGGAAGTACGGCGGTTGTTAGTGACGAACTTATCTGCAAAAATCTGCAATGCACAACGTTCAATGGTGGTCCACCTCCTACGGGTGGCGGAGGAACTAGTTTGTGGACAATTGTGTCCGGTACGACAAATGACATTGAAAGAACAAATGGAAATGTAACCGTCAAAGAGGGGGATATAAAATTTCAAAATGCTACAGGATTACTAAGTGATTCTTCGGTAAATGTATACACATTAATAAATACTAGGGGAAATGGCCAGGCAGAGATTGCATTGCAAAGTGGAGATGCTGCAAGTAATCCTAAGGATGTTATTATTAGTGGCGAAACGTTGAAAGTAAACACAAATTCAGGTTTATTGTTAAATGTAAAAAATGACCCCGGAAAACCAGCTCTGAAATTTGATTTACCAGCCGGAACAATAGCGGATGCAATAATTTTGACGTATCAAAATGTTGCAAATGGAGCCGCTTTCATTCGCGGCGGAGATGCTATGATAATAAGAGCAGATGGTCGTTGCTTTTTTCAACAATTTGTAGCGGAGAATGATTATGACGACCTGGATGCTAATAGTCGGTATACCTCGACAAGTCTCAATCCTTTACGCACATCGGGTAGTTGCACCATTGCAAAAAATCTGAATATAGGGCAAGGTTTGTTTGTAAATCCAGCTAGTATGCCGCTTGAAGCTGCCGCAGCCGTTGGACAGTTTTATATAGAAGAAGATCCGCCGGGTGGTAATAAGTGGACTGTGAAATACAAAAAGACTTAGCCCGATATAAAAAATCTTAGGTTTATAATATATAGATATGTCCGCATTTTGTTTAGGAGAAGACGCATTCATAAAAAATCTAGATGTAAATTCATTGACTAAAGATGGAACACCTGTCGTAGGTATAAGTGACCCATTGGTAGTCAATACGGTTGAATGTCAAACGCTAGGCTCGATTGAAAATCCACTTCAAACGATGCACATCGGTAGCGATATTCGGTATCAAAATGATATTAAGTGGATTGACACACAAGACCCAACACTCGAGCGTGAACAAATGTCTTTATTGACAGATGGCTCACTGAAAGTTCACACTTCGATAAAATTCAATGATTTTGTATTAAACAACCCAGTCTCCAAATCACGATTTTCAGCGGGGCTCGATGACCTTGACAGCTCTTTCGAAATTAAATCTTTAGACCCGGTCGAACAGCAAACACGAGTTAAAATTGGAGAAACAGGAATCAATGAAATTACCTGCCTCCAAACCACAATTAATATCGAAACATTGGGCAGTGGGGTATTAATCAACGACGGTCCACTCGTGCTTAATACAGGATACATCACGTTGACTGCAGGTAAGTATCGCGGTGATGGTTCACTATTGACAAACTTACCTTCTGGTGCTAATCAGAATCTACAATCAGTCACTGACCAAGGTAGCACGACCACAAATAGTATTAGTGCTTCTGCATTTGTGGGTGATGGGTCAGCGTTAACAAATCTCCCAGTTCAACCTGATACATCTACACTTCAAGATGTGACTACCCGAGGTGCTACAAGCGACGTAGTTGATGTTTCATACACCGGTACAGGTACAATGATTGTCAATCAAGAGAAACTCAGTGGAAACAATCTTAGAATTGAATCAGGAAGCGGCGGTTTAGGTAAAGTATCAATCGGAGAACAAACTCAAGGATTTACCAATGCCGACCACATTGGAGACCGTTCTATAGCAATCGGCCGCAATGCATTATCTATTAACAATACTACAAGTAATGATACGATTGCTATTGGTTCTGGTGCAGGTAACAATAACTGCGGTTCATTTGTTGTGGCAATCGGTGACGATAGCGGTCAGGTTAACTGCAAAGATAAAGCAGTGAACATCGGAAAATATGCAGGTGAATATACAGCCGGTGAAAGTTCCATAAACATAGGTGCTTTGGCAGCACAAAATAGTATCCAGAGTACGGTGAACACAGATAATACAATTGTTTTGAATGCAAGCGGGGTAGAATTAAATGCCGGTGTTGCAAGTAGTTGCTATATTAGACCTATCAGGGCCAGTCCTGATGTCAGTTCTGAAAGTCTACAATTATATTACGATTCTAGCTCAAACGAAGTGCGAACCGGTGCTATTAATAATGGAAGCATCGGCAGTCTTTCTCAGGTTCTAGCTGTGGGAAATACCGGTACAACAATGGAATTAAATGAATTAAATTCTGCATATGTTATTTTAAGTAACTCGTTAAATTACGCTTATCCAAGTTCGACCAACTCACTCACACTATCAAGCGTACCTTTGACACTCATTACGAAAGCATATGCTCATACGACTCTTCCAGCAAATCCGTTGAGATTTACGGGCGATGTATTTACATTTGTTAATAACACCGCCGATACGATTACAGCTTCGACTATTGTTATGTTTGATGATGATGGAATAAACAACGTGAATGGAGTCCAACCGTTTAATAACTCTTATTCTCAAAGTAACCAGAATTGTACACCCATCGGTGTATGTATTCAAGACAGTGCCGCAAGCCAATCGTGTTTCGTATTGATAGGACGTGGGTTCACTACTTGTAGAAATGCAAATGCTTCTGAGAATACGTACGTCAAAGGGCAACGCGTGAAATGCATAGTAAATGGTGAAATCATTAGTGCTCAGATTAGTGCAGGCGATTCGATTATTGGTACAGCTATGGAATCTAAGGTTGCCGGAGCTGGTGAAGGAGTATTAATTTGGGTCAAGCCAGATTTCAATTACTTTACTTGAGAATGAGAGTATGATTATTGCAATAATTTTCGTTTTTGATATCGTTCACGTTGTTTGCGCTTATTTTCTTCGTGATTTTTGTAATAACTTGTCATAGTTTTTTCGCGACATTTGCAAGCATTATCCTTTTGATATTGTTGTTGATATAATTTAAACTTTGCTGGACTTCGGGTTTAGGCTTAGTTATTATGGGCTCTGACTAGCCCCTAGCCTGACCCTGCTTCCGTATCGTGTCCGTGACATCCTAGCACTGTACTGTACAGTAGTACGGTACAGTAGTACAGTCATTGTTTCATTGTCTGGGTTTCCGAGAGCATAAAGCCTCGGCCAGACACTAGTTATGTGATTATCAGTTTGATTCTCAGCGAGCTTAGCCGGACAGTGAATCTGTCTTTCTCGCAAACTTTGAGTTCGCACAAGTATATCTAGTATATGTAATATTCAAATCCATATATGTTACTATCTAATACACCGCCATTCTTTTAAATTAATTATATACTTTTACAAAACTTATATATCTTACTATCAAGTTCTTTAAGTGGTTTTTTTTTTAATGTGCGTAAAATGACGGTGAATATGCTGCGTGGTCAAAACAAATCATTAGTGTGTGATTTACTTATCATTTACTTACATCTTCTTACATCTTCTTACTTTCCCATTTTTCATAAAAAGGGAGGTTGGGCGGTGGGCGGTGCTACTTTTCGGAAAAGTTTTTCATATGACAATATAATGTAATGATATATTTATGTGAATTCTAAAATACTTTTTGAAATTACCCAACCTCCACCTCCCACCTCCCTTTTCTACTTTTTTTTTGTTAAAAAATGATAGATATATTAATAGACTACGCCATTCCGCACACCGATTATTTTTAATATTAATTTTTCATTTTTATTGAATTTATTTTTCATTTTTTGAATTTATTTTTCATTTTTATTGAATTTACTTTTCATTTTTATCGAATTTATTTTTTCATTTTCATTAAATCTATTTTTTTAAAAAAAGGGGAGGTTGGGTGGTGGGAGGTGCTACTGTTTGAAAACTTTTTTATAATGAAAATGAAATATATTAGATTATTTATTTAATTTCTAAAATACTTTCTGAAAACGGCAACCTCCCACCTCCCACCTCCCTTTTTAAATTTTATTAAATGAAAAAAATATATGTATATATAAATATAGTAATTTAAGGCCGCGCCGTTTCTTATAGCACGCCCATATTTAACACATAAGACATATTCAAATTCCACAGTCACCGGCACCGGCGGCGGCGTAGCCGCCACTATGACACATTCTGACGTAATTCTGACATAATTCTGACATAATTCTGCCAAACCTAAACCCTAAACCCTGAATGCACACAAAAATTAGGGGGGTCACGATAGGGGGGCCTCCACGGCCGATTAAAACGGCCAAAACTGATTTTCAGACCCCCCTGGCGGCCCTTACAGACCCCCGCTGACACCCCTGTCATAATTTAATATCAAATATGACAGATAGTCAAAGTTAGTCATAGTTAACCAATGATAGTTAAACATTAGAGTACTGTCAAGTCCGAAAACAGACGGTCCGCGGGTGTTTGACAAACGAAAGACCCTAAACGTAAAGTGCAGACGCGGAACCGGAAGTGTGAGGTGCTATTAGAGTGTGCACCGACCCTATAAACCCACCGTAACGTTCTTGGAACCACGAGAATGTTATCTGTGCTAAGCTGGTTTGCTTTCGCCACGATACTTGCTTGGAGAAGTAGAGGCAGGCGTACTCCAAGGGTGGCACAGCTCTCTTCCTTAGGGATAATGCCTCAAAGACCTCCGCAGAACGGTCAACAACAGCCTGTGTGCACGGGGCTCCAGAACTTGGCAAACGAAGACTGGAAGCTGCTAAGGGGTTTCAAGGTGCCACTTGAAATAAGTTGCAGACTATTTACCCTCTTTTACTTCGATTTTCAGTCCTTATTGTGTTTTGGATTATGGTGTACGTATTATGGTTACGCCAACTGTGCAGATCGGACTTCTCACAAACGCAACGGGTGTGTTCTCCGACCTTCGGCACGCAGCGGACGCGATGCATATGAGTCCATATGTCAATCTCGTGGCGCTCTTTGGTCCAGAGCACGGTTTTCGTGGGGTCGCGCAGGTGTGCAGGAACTTATCTTTCGTGTTCCGGAAGTAATAAATATAAGTTCCGGCTGCTCATATGTGTGCGAGATGGCGTCGATGTGTTATTACTTATTTTGCGCTTGATTAAAGCGGCACGCACATCGATAGATCATAGGACTCCAACACGGTTATGCTTTCCACTTAAACTGCAATTTGCGCGACAAGCAGGCGGGCAGCTCACAAGATTCTCACACCGATCCGTCCACGGGCCTCCCTGTCTTCGACATTTATAGGAAACATGGTAAGGGCACGATACCGCCAACGAGGAAGCAACCCTTGAGACGCGCACGCAAATAGGAGACTTGCCCTACGAGGGACCGGATGAAACGACGAGTGACCCACGTACGTATTGTTCCTCATGTAAGATCCGCGAGCACTGTCACTCTTCCAGCGATTTGGTGCAGCCTACTCAACGTTATCGTTGAGAACCTAACGCGTCAAAGCGCTCATTCTTGTGACCCAAAGAGTTACATCTAAACGTTTTAAATAAACGTATATCTATATATAGATATATATAAACGTAGTCGGCGATTGGAACGCAAAGTCGGTTAGGATGACAATATTAAGAGAAGTTTTCACGGACCCGTCACGGATGGATTTCACAATGAGCTCTCAACCGTCCTCTCCAGGACCGTCCTCTCCAGAATACCATGAAAGCTGCTTTGGTGTACGTCTTTCATAAGATTATTCCTCGAGGCTTATGTGGATGGTTTGAGCAGGGAGCGAGCTTCTCAGCACATTCAGAAAGGCAGACGTGGAGATTCTCGTGGTCGACCTTCAAGACGTGGGATGTCGTTTTTATACTTATATCTGGATATTGTATGAGGCGTTGGTTGCGGCTGCCATGGCCTCCTCGGACATGAGAGTCGTTGTCCTCGATCGGCCCAATCCTGTAGGGGGGACCATTGTGGAAGGGCCCGTCCTTCGTGCAGGATACTTCTCTGGGGTAGGGCTAAAGGTGAGTAAACTGCTCTAATCACGGTTCAACTACACCAACCTCAGATACCACGTGCCTTTGTTGTCCACGCGCAATCGTACTTCGACACCCTTTTGCAGGGCACATGTGTACATCTGTTTACAAAGGGTTCCAGAAACCGAAGAAGTTGACGTGGTGCCCGGCAGTGTGGCACACCATGATAAAGTTCTCAGGAACCTTCACAGTGACACCCTTAACTGGTAGCTACGTCGTTGACCCGATTTATCCTATGTATGGAGCTGGCCATGTGCGATCGTCTTCCTGAACCTGGATCGGGCATTGCTGTTGCCAGCCTATTGCGTTGCGACACGGCATGACGATTGGCGAACTGGCACAACTATTCAATGGTGAATTTGTTCCATCCGAGGCGGGGAAGGCTTGTCGGTTAGAGGTAAGCTGAACCTATTTAAAGTGCGTTGTCTTTCTGGTGCAGAGATCCCTGTTGCTAGTGCTTCGACGCACGGGAGTCACGGCAAAGTGCTTGGCAAACGCACGGCGTTCGGCGATATGCACTATCGAAGAAGGCTGGCGCGATGACTGCTTTGGCATTGCGCATGGCACAGGTTGTTCGAATGAGCGGATGGCACCGAGCGATGCACTTCGTGGACACGCAGTTGCCTTGGGTGCCGCCTTCACCAAATATGCCCACACCCAGCACCGCGCTTGTGTACAGCGGGCTCGGCCTCTTCGAAGGCACCAACTGCTCTGAGGTGGGCGCATGCTTCTTCACCTACGCTTCCGCACGCCAACCCCTTCCTGTGTATTCAATTCTCAGCAGCACAGTCCATAGTCCGCCGCATGTGTCATCCTCACACTCACATCTTGATCCACAGCATGTGTCATCCTCACCCTCACATCTTGGTCCGCCGCATGTGTCATCCTCACCCTCACATCTTGGTCCACAGCAAGTGTCATCCTCGCCCTCACATCTTGGTCCACAGCATGTGCGCATCTTGGTCCGCATTGTCATCCTCACCCTCACATCTTGGTCCACAGCATGTGTCATCCACCCTCACATCTTGGTCCGCCGCATAGGCATCCACCTCGCATCTTGGTCCACCGCATGTGTCATCCTCACCCTCACATCTTGGTCCACAGCATGTGTCATCCGCCTCACATCTTGGCCCGCCGCATAGGCATCCTCGCCTCAATATCTTGGTCCACCGCATGTCATCCTCCCCGCTATCTTGGTCCCCCGCATAGCCATCCTCGCCCTCATATCTTGGTCCACCCGATGTGTCATCCTCCCCTCACATCTTGGTCCCCCGCATAAAGTAACCTTACCTGCACAGGCCATCCCTCGCCTATGACGTGTTAGTAGTCTCCATGTGTCATCTCGCCCTCACATCTTGGTCCGCCGCATGTCATCCTCGCCCTCACATCTTGTCCGCCGCATGTGCTCGCCCTCACATCTTGGTCCACCGCATGTGTCATCCGCCCTCGCCATCTTGGTCCACCGCATGTCATCCGCCCTCACATCTTGGTCCGCGCATGTCTTCCTCCCCTCAAGATCTTGGTCCACCGCATGTGTCATCCTCCCCCTCACATCTTGGTCCCCCGCATGTGCGAACCTTACCTGCACATGGCCATCCTCACCATGACGTGTTAGTAGTCTCCATGTGTCATCCTCGCCCACAAATGTCAATCTGCCGCATGCGTCACCTCAAATCGCATCGTCCGCCCAATGGCACCCTCCATAAATCCCTGTCGGCAAGCTGGGCTCCCGCTACAAGCAGCAAGTGTGCTAGCAAGCCACCTTGCTGTCACAAATCCGAATGCATGACGCCATGCCGGTGCTCACGGTCGCCTGGTAGCTGCATGACGCCATGCCGGTGCTCACGGTCGCCTGGTAGCTGCATGACGCCATGCCGGTGCTCACGGTCGCCTGGTAGCTGCGGGTGGCGTCGCTCGTACAGGGCCGGGGCACCACACTGCCCTTCGAGATGATTGGTGCCCCGTGGGTCGACACGAGGCTCACAGAAGCTGCGCGGGTATCACCTCTGGCCCCAAGCTTTTTTTTCTCATGCTGAGACACCACAGGACGTGCCCATCGTACTCCCTGCACAATGAAGCCTTTGTGACCAAAACCGTTAGATCTTGAATGAAGCCTTTGTGACCAAAACCGTTAGATCTTGAATGAAGCCTTTGTGACCAAAACCGTTAGATCTTGAATGAAGCCTTTGTGATCAAAACGATTAGATCTTGAATGATTGCCTTGCCCCTGGGACCATCTCGCTTATGAATCCCCACGTCACCGGGGTGATCTCGTACGGGATAACTCTGTGCATCAGGATCTTGCAAGGAAGCGCCCGCCATGTGGCTTGGATAGAAATAGGCATACTGTGGCATCGGTGTGTCAGACTGCAGACCTGCGCCAGAATATGGGACAGATGGCGACATATCATTAGCTGAGGAAGTGACATGCATGCGTGGATACGCCGCATACCCAAACCACAGCCCAGCTTGCCTCGGCCTCTGCCATATTTGCGCGGTGTGGCTCTCGTCTGCGTGTCCCTTATTGCCGTGTCCCTGGTTGCCGCGGAGGGGGCAGGATGCGGGGAGAAGAGGACTGTGCCTCGGAGCCGCGTATCGCGAAGTCGAGTTCTGCCCTTCATTCAGGTGCGGCAGCGATGAGCGGTGCGGATCTTGCACGGAGGGGATCTCGCAAGTCGAACTCCGCTGGGATTCTCGATGGTGTGCACCCGAGGGAGTCGAGGCGCAGAAGCAGTCCTGAGGACTGCTGAGCTCATCGTGTCATGGGCTGAGCTTGAGCATGTGACGCAGCCAAAACTGCATCGCCTAGACGTGAACGCCTGTATACAAGAACCGATGACGTTGGGAGGGGATGCGGCAAAACCCTGCACATGATTTGCCTAATCGAAGCCCTGGAGATTTCCTGTGAGACTCCCACGCTCATATATAGATATAACCAAAGATATGATATAGATATAAAGATATGCTCAAATTTGGGGAAGTGTCTGTCGGATAGTGCACCATCCGACGTCCGCCGTGCAGAGGTCATATTTTGCATATAGCAGCCAAACGTCCGTCGCTTACCATAATGATACCACAGGGCCGCGCTGCTCGGCTAAGAAGGTCATTCACGGGGAAGTGTGAGGATGGGCGTGCCAAGCGAGGTGGTGTTTGGGGCTCCGTCGTAGCAAATTCTCGGGCCAGGTGCGAGATTTACTTCTAGTTCACTATTACATTGCATTGCACTTTCTGCTTGATGCATCAGGGGTATGCGAGGGGTGCCACGGGTGGCATGCCGCCACGCGCTTGCAACGACTCTCCCTCTGTAGTCCCGTCCCTCGATGAAGGGAATGAATATGAAGGGAATTCTTGGGAAGGTCTGGATTCCCAACAGACAGTCCGAGGTGTCCATATTTATGTGACCGACCCAGGCCGTTTTGAGGCCGTCCGAGCGGCCCTCGTGCTGATGGTGAGCTTTCCCCACCCAATGCACCGCCTGGCCCGCAGTCTCCTCGTCGAAATTAGTCATAAACCATGATTCTTCCCAAGATGGGCACTCACACACTTGGTCCCAACCTTGCAATCATGCATCCCCACTTCTGGGGGCATGATCTCCTATGGCACACTCGACCTTTTAAAAAAACGCCAATCAATAAAATTGGAATGTGTGTTTAGGCCCAAACGGGGCCCTTGAACATGATGAATTCCTATGACGCTGTAAATTGATTCGCTCTTGCTATTGTGCATAGGCGCTCGATTCTCAGCCTGTGAGGACGCTGAATTTGATCGGAAGTGTGTCTCAATGTTAATAGGGATGACTAAGCTATGCCTTATCACAGTGAACACAATGAAAAAGTCTGAAATCTGCGATTAGGCAATTTGAGCCTACTTCATTCGACCAAATCGCAATGCAGTGTCATGATCATTTGATGACATTTGGGAAGAGCTTAGTATTCCCAAGTGTTTAATTCATGACAGATAAAAGTGTATCCCCACACCCCCCATACCTGGAGACCATGCACCCCATCCTGAGGGTGGTGCCGGTATTACCGCCGGGGTAAGGGTCGTGGTGGGTGTCGGCAGATTTGTCGGTCTCAGTCCGCGCCGCCGACACTTACTAAGTGGAGTTGGCAGACGGCTTAGTATCAGTCCATCTTGTTGTTGTGCACAGAGTGTGTGTTGGACGGCTCAGTCTCAGTCTCAGTCTCAGTGTCAGTCTCAATCCGTGTCACCGCTGGTCACTCAGTCAATGCCAGATGGTTTACTACCTGTCTAGGACCGACCTTAACCCACGTGTAGCTGCACGCATAGGGCGTGGATTCCCTCACTGCCCTGGAGGCTCCAAGACGGGTGTCGCAAAGGATGTGCGAAAGTCTTTGATATCCCGCTTGACTACCATCAGAGTACAACCCAATAGGATTTGTTAGGCAATTTGGTGGCTTTGGTATGGATTGATGACGCGTTAGATGAAGCGTGATCACGCGCGCATGCACATACGTTGTGATGGTCACATTAGGGTGCTCAGTATGCGATGCAGGTTGGTGCTTGCCCACAACATTGGGGTTGACGAGCATCTTTCACAGTGAGCAATATGGCTTGATTGTGTGTTTGCATGCGGTGCGCACATATTGTAGTGTTGTATGGTTCGAGTTTGAAGGTGTCCTCGCCTTATGGCCGTACAACCTCGGATTCCCAGGTTGCAATGAAGCGGCTTTACCGCACAAGCTTTGCTTGGAGGACACCCGACTTTGGCAGTGGCAAATACTGGATCGACTTGCTGTCCGGGAGCAGGTTTTGTTTCTTGATACTTAGACAGCATTTGCTCATGCTAGGGCATCGCTTGGGAAGCATCCCTGCGTTGTGTGGTATGATATGGCCCGCAACAAGTGGCGGGAAGTCGCCCTCTCGTTTCAGAGTTCACCCTCCCGGAAGAGCACTTGAGTCTCACCTTCTTTGTTACGTTGGCTTTGACCATAGACCTTTACTTTGCTCCCAATCGATCTTCAGCTTGCAATTCACTTCACCCTTCACCACGCCAGCAATATTTCCGATATTGACATCTCACTAAAATGCAGTTCACAAACATGCGGCTCACAAAAACTAGCCTGTGCTCTTGTTTTTCATGGAGAGTATTCTGTGGGGGTTGTGCCAAGCAGTGTCTTAAGAGAGGCAATTGATAATGGCGCGGACATAGATGAAATTATAGCTCTTTGGGAAGATGATCTGGTATGGTTTGAGACGACACGCACGAATTACTTATTGTACTGAAAATCCATATATACAGGTATCAGTTTGGGCCAATGTATCGACTTACTGTCGTGATAGGAAACAAATGCAAAGGATATTAAGAGCTTGATTTTGGCATGTAGTACGGTAAAGGAAAATAGGTCATCAATGTATTTAGTAATTTAAATTCACTATGGCTTACCACAATACACTGGCGATATGGTTAGTCATCAGGCCATGGTTCTTCATCATCGAAGATAAGGTCAGACCTACAGTAAGCAGAGATCGATCACGCAACATTAAGCTCGCGTTGCGCCCAATTGCCTACGTTAGGACAGCATGCCCTGAGCGCGCAGCATACGTGTTAACACAACCACAACGTCGAAGTCCCTTTCGCAATATGGAATATCATTTTTAGTGCGGTATTGGGCATAACGTGGTCATACGATCTCAAATGATGACATATGAGGTATGCATGTTTAGTAGACACACATCATCAAATGGTGATCCAATGGTATGCCGCACATGCCCTTGGCATCCCTAGGTCGTTTGCTTCGTCTGCCCAAAGTGCAGCGCTTCCTCTGTAAACTGCTAAGTGTGCGATTATCCATACTTAAGGATGTGCATTACACATTGCAAAGTAGCTTTATAAGGCTACGATACTGTATTATCAGGCGACATTTTCCTTTTTGCGCAAACAATGAGGTCGTTTGCATAAGAATGGCGCGAGACACGCATGTTTTGGCATCATTTTCCAGCACATGTTCGAATATCAGCTTTGCAGTACGGGGACTTCGGCGACGTTGTGGTGTTAAACCATAAACGTATCATTGATGTGAGAGTGAGCAAATATATTGTTGTCATGATAGTAACTGCACGATGTGTGAATCCCCCAATATAATTCTGGCCCAGTCACTTGCGCTATCACACTGAAGATTAAACGCGTCCGTCGATTACGGTGGATGAGCCGCTGACTCGACGCATGCCCAATCACCCCCTCTCACGCGCCGCGTCGAGACTCCTAAAGTTTGAACGGATCTTGCTTGCGCAAGAAAAATGACCTTCCTAAGACACCGAAGCATTGATATGCATACTTTTATCGCGGTTCGGCATACGGTAGTATACCGAACACAACAGTAGTCGTTGCACTATTTATCCAGCGGCTTGAGAGGGAGGTGTAAGCAGTTTCAGTCGGTTCTACATAGAACCCGCAGAGCAGTTTTCACTTACTTTAAAGGAAGCGTGCGGGATAGCTTGATGAGGCGAGAACTCTACGTTCGATCGGTCCGGTGACAAGTATCCCTCGTTGGATCGAAATCTGATTTCTGAAATCTGAATTTGATAAATTAAATTTTGCGTGTCGGTCGGATGTGGCTATGGTGAAAGCGTGGAAGCGAGGAAGCGAGGAAGCGAGGTCGAGGAAGTCTGAACTCTCCGCCGGATGATCTGTCGTTGTCGTGTGCCCACGCCCGTCCGGCTGTCGTGTGTCTCGTGTAGGAAACTTTTTATTGTTCCCAAATAAACCAAACCCGTTATATTCCCCGGGTGACCAGTTATATTCCCAAATTAATGCCCCCCATTATTCCGCTCCGCGCCGATCCGTAGGGCCCTCATCCCATCCCAATCCCCATGAGTGATAAGTGTGTTTATCCACTTATGATTAGAAAATCAAGTAGAGAAGAAATCACGGGGAACTCAAAGTCTGCGGGAACATACACGGTGGAGCGTACGATACCGAATACAAACTCAAGTGATAAAATACCTGAAATAACGTACCCGTCAGAGTTTAGGGTTTTTGGTTGTGTGCTTGTGCCATTTGTGATGGTCCGATCATTTGACTAATGGGACATGTGATACAAAATACAATCGGCGTACGTTCCCGCAAATTTTGAGAATTTGGAATAAACATTTAAAGGACGCGTAACCGCGGATCTCACAACTTGACGCGAGAAACACATTTATTCATTGGGACTATTGGTTTCATGATAATAATGGGTTCGAAGGGGCGGTACGTTCGTTATCCAAAGGGCGCGGGCCGTTGAACGGACTCGGTCGTGGATAAATGACCAAAGTAAAGCGGACGGCCCGTTACTCCGCCAAGTTATTAGTTTGGGAAGATTGTTTCAGAGACGCAAGCCGCATGTCAAAAAATCGTTATCGCAACGTGTGACGATGTGCCTACACAAGCGATCGTTGCCGGTACAATTGTAACCCATAGTTACTTGATGTATTGTTGCCACGGTTGATGCTACTACTGCAACGGCACTGCTACCGTACTACTGCGGCAACGGCACTCCTATCGATGCTGCCGATGATGCTGCTACTACTGTACGCTATTACTACGATATAAGTACTACTACTGCTACTACCACCACCACCACTACTAATATTACGTACGCATACTGTTATCGTACTACTCGATACCGTACAATTACACGGTGGCAACTACTAGTCGATACCCGTCACTTGCCCCTGGCCCATTCCCCCCCCTAAATTCACCTATTTATATACAACCTATTTATATAAGTTGTATATATATATCCATGAAGCATCTATATTTTCCCTCGCTTTTTTCAAAGGCATCTGTATATTTCCCTACTTTTTTGTTCTAAAATGAGCATGCGGGCGCCAAACACGCCCAAATTTCGCCGAAAATCGTTTGTGAGAAGGCTTAATCTTCGGTTCCTCCGTTATACGAATACCCCCTCCTGCACGTTTTGTTCCACTATGGGGTTGTTCCCGCTTATTGCTCTATCTCTTTCATGCGCAGCCAGAGCAGATCCCTCGGTACTTGCTAGGTATGGCACCCTGCCGATGAATATACTTATTGTCTATTGGGCTTAAGGTGCGGTAACCCACCGTAAGAACGCCTTACGGTGGGTTAACCGTAGCGTAGTTCGTTAACACCATAATACACATCGTGAACAAGGCTACAATTAAGCAATTGCAATATCTTTATGGCAGGAAAGATTGACCAGTATTTTAACAGGTTGAGCAACAGCTCCTCCAAATAATTACTTTAAGCTAGAACAGCCTCCACTGGGCAAGAATTCATGTCTTACTGTATACTTTCAAGGCGCGCATTTAATATCTCTGATCGATCTGTCACATGTCGGCTGGCATATCATCATCTGCCACCTATACAAATCCTAATCAGAGAATCTGCATTTGGACAATCCTAATCAAGACAGTTGATTTCATTGTCCCTTGTTGGCCTTTGCCTTCTTCCTACGAAGAGCCACGTCCTGCACTTCTTCATCATCACTGTCACTGCCTCGGGTACATTCCAAATAAGCTATGTGCTCAGCTGTCCAACAGGCAGGATATTTCCTGGGTTGCCTCTTCGTCACTTCGGACACCCCAGCATTATTTTCACTCATTGAAGTCAATCCAGTATCTGGCCCAGATGGTTCCTTCGGTTGTACTTGAACAGTCTCCACCACAGAGGCTGGAGCATCCTCAGATATGGCCTCAGACTTCTGCTCGGTGATAGGCGGATCCTCTGGCTGAACGGGTGAGGTCGGGGAGGTGCCCTTTGGCACCCAGATAAGTTCACCCTTATCATCCATGATCAGCTGCAGTCCCAGTCTCTTCAACCTTCGAGCTTCAGCCTGTTCCTCGGCATCGTCAGCTACCAAGTCATCGAACTCGCTGACGTCATCCTCAGTGTTCGGTTGTGAGGACTGAACCCGAGTCTCACAAGGGTGCAAGTAACACTTACAGGGAATATGGTACTGGGACCATAGGTTGATATCGGAATACTTTGTATACTGTCGGATATTTCTTAATACTTAGGTGAACTTTCACTGTTTGAAGTTACAAGACACCAGAGGTCAGTGCCAATGTGTAACTAATTCAAAAACTGACATGAGAGCTTGTTCAGCTCTTTAAGTAGTAACATGTCGACTCGAATTCCCTCAGATCTCATCCGAATTCGACAGTCACAGTGCTCAGTCACTTCATGTTCACATATCCTATGACAGGTCTTGTCATTTGGCCCTTGGGCTGCAGCTGCCAGTCATACAATGATCTCTGCTCTGAATTACTGAATAGTCATAGATCTGATGATGTGGCAAGAACTGGGGCTCTCCTGGTTTCCCTCCAGTTCTGTGTGGCTGTTTGAATATGAAATGGTTCCCACCATTTCTGGGATGGTTTCCCACCAATTCTCTCAACCTTCAAAACTCACTTTCGGGTCAGGCATTTCTGTCAGTCATTTCTGTCAGACCTCTCGTCATCTGGTCATATAAATGCCTGTCATCGGTGACTGTCATAGTACCCGTCACTCGCCATTCTGACACGTCGTCATTCTGTCTCGTGACTTACCCTAGCACAACTCTCCCCCCCCTAGGCGCGCGCTTACGTCCTCGCTAGCGTTTAGTGTTCGCCTGCATTTACATTGTCTGGGGATCAACAAACATGCACAGTGATGTTGGCTGCTAAGCCTCGGGTTCTCGGGTCCCGTGCCCCTCAGTCCTCGGGCCTGAGTCCCCCTGGCTTCTAAGCCTCGGGTTCTTGGGTCCCGTGCCCCTCAGTCCTTGGGTCTGAGTCCCCTTCCGCGCTGGAGGTTTCCCGAAGCTCCGTCCCCGAATTACGCTGCCAACGCTTAGACGGTTCTGTCGCCCTGGTACTCCTATTCTGTCGACATACCTCCAAAACCTGCCGCAGGTGGTCTAGGTGCTCCTCGGGGTTGCGCGAGAAGATCATAATGTCATCCACAAAAACTCTGACGAACGGTAGATGACCCAAGTACTTCTGCATCATCCGCTGCCAACACGAAGGACTATTGGACAGCCCCATTGGCATGACCAACCACTCATATGCTCCAAACGGCGTGGTCATCACCGTCTTCTCGATTGCGTCCTCCTCCATGGGCACCTGCCAGAATCCCCACAGAGCGTCCGCGGTGGAGAAGATGGTCGCTCCCTGCAGGTCATCAATGAGAGACTGTACGTCCGGTAAGGGGTAACGGTCCTTAACAGTGATCTCGTTGATCTGTCTTTAGTCAATCACCAGCCTTAGTTCCTTTGGGTTCGAAGGCTTGGGCACCATCAACACCGGACTGCCCCAAGGCGAGGAAGAAGGGCGGATGTACCCTTTTGCCAGAAGCTCGTCCAGTTGTCCACGAAGTTGTCGCAACTCCTCCATGGACAGCTTGTAGCACCTCTTGTGTCGTGCGCCATCACGGTACTCGGGGTCCACGCGCAGCGGCGATTTGTGGTCGCGGTCCACGACGCCCTTGGGAAGCTCCATGCCCACCACGTCCACATATGCCTTCTTCAGCTCCGCCAGCTCGTCCCATATCCATTGTGGGACCTCCTCAGCGTCTTCCTCGTCAGGAGGGGTTGACTGAGCTGGGGTCTGCTTGAGCTTGGCTTCACCGCTGCTCCGCTGCTCGGTCTCATTGTCCTCGCCACGGCTCCGCTGCTCGGCCTCGTTGTCCTCACCACCGCTCCGCACCTGCTCAGCCGCCGTCACCACTGGAGCCGCAGTTGCCGGCGCGCGTCGTCTACGCTCTTTTCTCCTCGATGGAGCACCGCTATGCTCCCGCAGCGCCTGTGCTGTCCTCCACAGTTGGTGAGCCTCACTCTCCCAATCAGGCTCCAACCCTTCTGCGTGATCGTGCGCAGCGTTTTCCCTGCGCTCTCGGGGCAACATCTGAAAAGCCTCCCATCGAGCTCGTACAGGGTTTGGTCCCCAGTCCAGCACTGCCGGAGTGGCAGAAGTGGGGCACGTTACCGGGCGCACCGCGCAGACTAGCTCCTGAGCTGCGTCGTCCGCGACGAGATCCTCCGAGTCTGAGGAGCTAGAGTCCGAAGCCAGAGTTGCCATGCTTGCTTCCGTGCCATCGCTGTCCCCGTGTTCCTCGCATGAGGTCTCCTCCCCCCCCTCAGGCTGGCGACGTCACACTCCGATGATGAAGAGGAGGATGTCCCTGACAAGGCAGCAGCTGCTTCCAAAGGAGAGTCGGGGTCGTCGGAGGCTTCCGTCTTGAAGGTCCCGTCAGGCGCCAAGTACATGATGTAGGCCTCCTGCCCGTTGTTCTTCAGTGCTCGCAAGTCCTTCCTAGCTTGCTTGGTGCTGATTAGCTGAGCCTCCACTAGGCCCATAGCCTGGCCCCTCTCCGAGTTCGAGGATCCCGGATTGCACCCCGAACAGACTATTGGGAATAAATGAATCTCGATCGTCGCAATGACTACCTTCTGTGACCCATGGCCAAACCGCACACTCCCGTACTGTGCATAGTCAAAGGTGACCCGCCGCTGTGCTCGTAACCAGTCACCCGCCAGGGAAACTCAGCCCCCCTCAGCTCAGCCCCCTCGGCTCGGCCGTCCCTCATCTCACCCCCCTCATCTCAGCACCCCCTCAGCTCGCCGACCTCAGCCAGCCCTCCCTGTCTCAGCCCTCCCCTCAGCTCAGCCCGCCCCTCATCTCACCCCCCTCATCTCAGCCCCCCTCGGCTCGCCGACCTCGGCTCCGGCCCTCCCTCATCTCAGCCCCCTCAGCTCCAGCCGCCCCTCATCTTACCCCCCCCTCAGGCTCGCCGAGCCTCAGCTCAGCCTCCCCCAGCTCAGCCCCCCTCAGCTCAGCCCGCCCCTCATCTCACCCCCCTCCCATCTCACCCTCATCTCGGCCCCCTCGCTCGAACTCGACAGCCCTCCCTCATCTCTGACCCCCTCATTCAGCCCGCCCTCATCTCACCCTCATCTCACCCCCTCTCTCATCAGCTCAGCCTCCCCTCAAAATAACCTAGACACTTGTAGCCTAACGCCCCGAGCCACTTGAGCCGTCATTAACATCGTGTGCTTTTGCGATGTGCAGGCATGATTCTTCCGTTGGTGAACAAGGTCATCATCAAGCTCGAGGATACCAAGGCTGTGAAAGTGGGCGACACGGTGGTGCCGGCGCACAAGCTATCTAAGCCGGTGCGTGTCGAGAGGCAGAAGGTGCACGCGGACCTTTTTGAGCGGTGGGTCACCGAGTTGCAAGCCGAGCCGGTGGAGGGAGCTACCGATGCAGCTGCAACGCGTACTACGCGCAAGATCGAGAGGTTCAGGAAGTTGGCTATCAGTACCGTGCTAGACCCTCGCTTCAACCGCTTCAAGTTCAAGGGTTCTGAGAACTACGACAAGGCTAAGGTCTTGCAGTCGGTGCGAGAGGAGTACTTGGCACACTACGCCGTTCCCCTCACCACTCCCAAAGCCCAAGCAGCTCCCTCAGCCGCCGTGGGTAGCAAGCGCAAGCATTCCCTACTGTGCGACAGTGACTCCGAGGGCGATGCGAGTGACGACGATGACATGCCGACCCTTTTGGAGGCGGAAGCCGATGATGAGGATGATCCTCACACTGAAAGTGTGAAGCAGCTTGAAAAGTATCTGGAACTGAAGCAGGCGCCGGTGGACACTGCTATATATCCTTGAATGGTGGTTCGAGAACGAGAAGAAGTTCCCACGCGTCTGCATGATGTGGCGCCAATTCCACGGCCGGCCTGCATCATCGGCTGGTGTGGAGCGGCTTTTCTCTGGTGCTGGGAAGATGCATGGCAAGGACGCCCAGACCATGAAGTCCGAGACCATTCAAGAAACCTTGATGTGCGCGGTCAACTACAATCCTTGGCAGTCATCTGTTCCAGAGGTGGATGCCAAGGGCGCGACCGAGGCGATTGATGTGGCGGAGGCATAAGTAGAATGTGCAAGTGCACTATGGCACTCATAGGGTGTTAGAGTCAGGACATAGAAATCACTGAGCAAGCTAGTATAGGCCTCTCCTCAGCACTTAGAAGGGTGAAGGCTCCGCTTGACACCATAGCAGCCTGCCCTGGCACATGCTCTGCACTCTCGTTACCAGTCACTACAAGAGACGGAGCGACGCAGAGGATCGCCCAGAAAACCCCGGGTCGTGTGTTAGAAAACATTAGAAAAGTAATAATATGTATGTGTTATTCTCTTCTGAAATACGTTTGTGCATGCCTTTGGTGTCTACACCACATACCGGTTGACCCCTCAGCCCCCCCTCAGCTTGTCCTCTCACTCTCACTTAAAAGCACCTCACAAGTAAGTAAGTATCTCAGGTTGCCAGAGAGTAATGATGACATCTGACACAAATAATATGTATATCCGAATGGGTCGAGTTTGACCTCGAATGAGCAACATTTAATGCCGTTGTATCCCCATACTCAATATTGGTTGTAACCAGTTAAACCACCAATTAACTAGTGCAATAAAAGTAATTAACCAATTGTAGCTAGCTAATCAATTTTTTAGTTATTAACTAACTAACCCCAACCAGTTAATTAATTTGCACTAATCACTTCAAACCAGTTGGACCTCGGGTCAACCGGTTACGCCCCTTATCTTCGCAGTCTCTAGGGATGTGAAACTGGAGGAGGCCCCAGTATCGATGAGAACCTTCACTCGCACCTTACCAATCCAGGCCCAGAAAATCAAGAGTGTGGGCCCTGACGCGTCCATGGCAGCTAGCACGTGTTCGTCCAGCCATTCTCCCCAGCGTCCCGCTCCCGCGTCTACGCCTATATCAGGCCTGATGCTGGCCAGTTTGTGCAAACCTGGCTCCACTTCCTGCGGGTTCAGTTCTTCGTCGGAGTTGTCGTCAGGTAGGTGGTAAGTGCCGGCCTCCGCTATCAGGGCAGTCCAGCGGGCAGATCTGGTGATGGAGTCTTCCGGCACTGGGTCATCTGGCCATGGTGCTGGTCTGGCGGCTGCTGTTTCCCTGCTCGCCTTCACCATCTTCCTCAGGTGCTCTATGCGGCCCTTCATCTGTACCATAGCACTCCTGACCCTGTGCTGATGCACCTCTGCTTCCCGCCGCCTGCGCGTCAGTGTCCTGGCTGCCTCCCACGCTGCTGGTCTGTCACGTTGCACTCGCTGTTGTGCCCGCGACAATGGCGGCGGTTTGGCGCGGTCTAGCCGTCGTCTCAGCGCGCGCCCGAAGAGTTGCCGGGGCGTCGCTTCCTCTCTGAACCTTACCCGTCTAGCGCCTGATGGCTGCAACGCACGTTGGTACACACCTTTGATACAAGGGTGTCCCTGGCTCCCTCGCCCAAACAGGGGGAATCTGATATGTACCTCTGTAGGGGTGGATGCTTGTGCTGGTGGTACTTCTGGTTCAGCCTCGCTCGGAGCCACCACTGTGACCGGGTGGGATCTCTTCAGCCACCTCACCGCTCGCTTCATCTTCTCAGTCGCCTTCTGGGCCGGTCCCGGGCCATACCTCATCCGGTGATCTTCCCTGAAGTGGGTGTTCCACCGGTAGGGCTGGCTGTGCCGTCCCCTCGCAGACCCTTCCTCCACGGGTCTGGTCCCGCTCCTGTCAGCCTCAGCAAGGGGCGGAGTGCTCCCCCTGCTGGCTCCGGGACCTATGCCTCGCGACTGGGAGAGGAACTGGCCCCCGCGGCCTCTCCCTCGCCAAAATCTGAACCCCTCTTCTGCGCGATGACTGCTAACGTATCCTCCATAAGCTCCTCGCTTGCACCTGCGTTCTCGAGGGTCTCGAAAGCTTCTTCCCAAATGCACTTCACCCACGCAGCCTTCTTCTGCTGGTCGTGCTGCTGCGGGCAGTCCTTTGCTAGGTGCTCCTTGGACTTGCACTTCCTGCAGCCAGTATAGGTGGACGATCCAGGTAGCTGCCTGCCTTCCACCTCTGCTGGTACTGTCGGCAGGGCGTAACACTGCTCCATGTGCTCGTCCATGCACTCAAACAGCGCAGCCATTGGAAAAGGGGACTGGTCCCTGGTTGCCTTCAGTCCTGTCGGGTCCCGACGCTCCTCCAGTGTTGCCTGCTCCACATATTTGCGAAGCAGCTCCGCTTCCCACCCAGCTGGTCCTGTCGCCTGATGGAAGTCCACTTTGCCTAGCAGCTCCTTGTGCACTCTCGCATGCAGCTCAGGTGTCAGACCGCTGAGGAAGATGCCGGGTAGAGAGGCTCGGCTAACTGGCCCAGTGACCCCGTGTTTGTGCAGGGACTCCAGCAGCTCAAAGGCTTCCATCAAGGAGTGGTGGAAGGTTCGCGCGTTCCTCCCTGCGTTCCTGCCAGAGAGAGGCCTGCCGAGACCGTGACAACATGCTGGGCAGAATGCTAAGGTGAGCGTCGCTGATGCAAGATCGAGCGAGGGTACCGATCAGATCGTCCAGCGTATTCATCTGACCGGTCAGAACCTTCTGGTTTAGTAACCCTTGGACTGATCCTTCCACCCTATCTCTGATAGTTTCGGGCGGTGCTCAGGTGTCAATCGGCGGAAGTTATGATAATGAGGTTTGTTTTATATGACTAAATAGGATTTAGAGAGTAGATAATGACACGTTATTCAAAAATTTGAAATTTTAGGGTATAGCCCGAAATTTGGGGTTTCCAGGCGATTTGTCACCGAGATTCGGGTGGTGCTCAAGTGCCATTTGTTGAAAGTGGTGATAATGACGATGTTTTCAGCTTGGATACGTCAAAGTCATTCCAAACAAACTGAGTCTGAAGAAACTTTTGTTCATATCTTACATACACCCCGAGAATGGGAGGCTTTAATGTTAAAAGCGGTGGCACCCACCTTAAATCTAGGGGGTGTAGGTCTGCACGAGACTGTAACTGTGTGCGTAGCACAAAAAATCAACAAAAACCGACAAAAGGCAAGAAGAATGCTACCAGATAAGACGTTGGTGCTATGAAAATATACAGTCTTTATTTGAACAGGCAAAGCACCCAGGGTTAGGGGTTTTCTTGCGGGCGCGGTATTATACAATCATGACCGCCGAAAATATCCCGATAATATGTAATGACATGGAACGGACGATCGTCAACCTGGAACATTCAATTGTCGACCTGGAACATTCAATTGTCGACCTGGCACATTCCATTTTTTATCTGGAACACTGTCATTGGATAATCTGAAATGCCAATCTAAGTGAGAACTTACATCCATGCTCTGCTAAAACACTTCCGGCGTTTTCAAGGTTCGACACAACTTTTCGACCCTGCCTGTTGACTGTCCAGCTGTTTGATATCTATTCTATTTACCTACTTCTATCATGACTTCTTTGGCTATTGATGATGATACCTATGAGGAGAGACAAGAAGAGGCTGAAAAGCATCCTGCCTTAGTCGCAAAGGAAAAAGCTATTCTCTTGACTGAGTTGAAACGCCCGAATCTTGATTCTATTCAGCAGCGAGTTGAAAATTGTACGAACTGGCACAGGTCTGAACTGATATCTACCGCTGAGCACGCTGTGATTCTCGTGACCTCCTTCCAAGGACGAGAACACAAGCTATTGATTGAGGAGCCAAAGTACCACCAAGCAGTAGCCATATAGCGACCAATGGCATAACCCCAACTCACCGTCACGCCCACCTATCATTGGATAGCCTATACTTATGCAATATTACCACTTGCGGCACCTATCTGGGACCTAGAGCTCTCCCAAAAAAATCAGGTACTGAAATCAGCTTGGCGATTTGAATGGATTTCATGGAAATAGTAGGGTGCATGCCACACGGGCGTCCACCGACAACAACATGCGCCATCCCGTGGCCCATGGGGCATTAAGGGACTTAGTTTAGGTCACATTGGTGACACAGACCGAGCCATAGGGTCACTGGCATTGGCTAGGTCGTCCCCAAAAAATCGACGGCGCTAGTCCTTCCCCAAGGACTAGTTTTCAATTTAGTCCTTGGGGAAGGACTGTCGGATAGTAGCCACGAAACCGTCCCCGCCGCCGCCGTCGCCCAACCCTCCGCCCAGCCCCAGCTCGCCGCCTCCACCGTCACCGAGCCCGCCCCCGTCCCCGCCCTCACCGTCGTTGCCTCCCATCACTGATAATCAATGGTGGCAGGATTGCATGGCCCAGCACGACGACGAGGCCCTCTGCAGCAAATACCCTCCTCCCGCCCGACCGCCTTCCCCCGCCCCCCACGCCACCTCCGCCGCCGCCACCCTCGCCACCCCCACCAACGCCGGCGTCGCCTCCATCGCCACCGCCCTCTCCCTCACCTCCGCCACCCTCACCTCCGCCGCCCTCACCCCCGCCACCCTCACCCCCGCCACCATCTCCCAGCAGTCCACCGCCACCTTCGCCTCCCCCGCCCGCTCCCCCACCGTCGCCACCACCGGACGCGTGCGTGGCCGAGGGCACGTGCAGCCCCCCACCGCCATCGCCCAACCCGCCCCCGGCCGTGCCCGCGTTTCCGCCCGGAACGGACCTCACGAAAGTGTCCCCATCCCCGCCCCCTCCCGCCCCACCGCCCAGGCCCCCACCCTCTTCGCCGTCGCCGCCCAGTCCGCCACCCCCTCCCTCCCCGCCAATGCTACCCCCGGCGACTACAAGAGTCCGCCACCCCCCTCGCCATCCCCACCGCCGCCTCCATCGCCCTCGCCACCACCTCCCCAGCCCAACCCACCGCCCCTGGCCACGCAGTCACCGCCACCACCCAGCCCCGTGCCCGAAAACGCCGAACCGGGCCGTTGCGCGCCACCGGATCAAAACACCCTGTTCGTCAATTACGGGGTGCAGCCGCAGCAGTTCAAGCTATGGGAGGTCACCTGTACCAATCCGTTGACGGAGCAGAGCTGCCTCGCGATCGTATGCGCACGGTACGGGCGATGCGACGCCGATCTGGCCTGCGCGTGGACTCCCGACGACCCCAGCACCTTTGTGTCCACCTACGACGCGAACAACGTATCGGCGTTTGAGATCGGCGACCTCGGTCGCGTCTCCGGCGAGCTGGTGATACCCTGCGTGTCCCGCGCCCAATTCGACGACGCCGAATCGGGCTACACCGCACGGGTGAACGCGCTGCTGCGCAGGCTGGCCGCAGGCTCGGACAGTGTCACCGTCGCATCCCACATCGCAAGGGAGGATGCCGCGGGCACGGGCACGATCATGCGCTTCGAGGCGCGATGGGCCGGGCCAGACACGCCGCCCACACTGACAGCCTTGCTGGATCTAGAAGGAGGAGGCGAAGAAGGAGGGCGAAGGGGAGGATGAGGACGAGGATGAGGACGAGGTGGAGGACGACCAACAATATCCTATATATGAGCTGGAGGTGGAGGACGAAATTTCCGAACAGCCCGCCGCAGAGGACCCAGAGAAGAAGTACACAACCTTCGCAACTAAGAACGGTTTTGAGGTGATGTACAAGCTGGACGAGGACGGGGTCCAGCAGCCCGCTGGACTCGTTGCCAGTCACCACCCTAGGTAGTGTGCTGGAAGTGACACCCCGACTGTCATTCCTATAGTTAGGGTGTATGACTGTCACCGGTCCCGGAACCCTAGACCCCGAACATATAACGGGAAGAGACGGAGTATTATCCCGGTTATCTATTCTGATTATCTCGACTGGCGGTGTGGTCACACTGCAACCTCCACGGCACAACTATTGGAGCGATGGCGGCTAATAGCTAACACATTCACTTGATCTGCCTCACAAATTCCACCACACTTCTTCACAAAATCGTTGAACTGAGTCCCCTCAAGAACAGGCACCCGAGCCTGGTCTTGATCGACAGTGCCACCAAGTACCTCGTTTCTATTACGACAAAATTGTAACGTGCTAGAAACCTTAGTGGCATCCATCGCTACTGAAACGATATTCGCGGTGGGTTTACCATACCACTCATAACATAGAGCAGAAGTATTTGCCAAGTCTTCAAGAGAAGGATCGACCACTTCTATGAAACGTTCAGAACCAAATTCCCGGTTAACCTTCGCACGCAACCAGGCAGTGCTGACAGTACGACCCATCATGCTCTGTGAAACATAGGACACGCACTTGGCACCCCAACGTTGGAGTCCAAGCAAAAAGTTAAAAGCTCCAGTAGTATTCTCAGAACCACGAGCACTGTCGACACCACGATCCACCTTCGTCCGATGCTGGGAGAAACCAACAACCATACCGAATAACGCGTGATCTTTGTCGATTTTGCCATCGGAATACTTTTCATGAACGTTCGCATATGTTGTCCTGTGAATCCATCTTGCTCACACTTTCCGACGAATTGCTTGAGCTCAGGGTGTGAAGTGAAACACGTGCGCGTCTCGAACTCTTGAACACGAGAAAGGGCTAATTGTCTTTGCAACCAAAAAGAGTCCGTGAAATATTGATAGGGACAAGCACGCAAAGATACTTTCAAGGTTGTTAAAGCTTGTGCAGGTTGAAGAGATGCCCCGTGGGCTTTGTGGCCCTTGTATCTCTCCACGATCACTTCAGGGCAAGGTTTGCCTTCAGAGAGAGCTTGCATGGCTTCAATTTTGTCCATGTTTTCCGTTGCTCTAGAGACTCTCTTCTCTAAAGCTTTCCCCTTAACGTTCAAACATTCTTGACAAACGGGATATGAGTTGCTCGGACCCTGACTGTTATTACAAGTAGATACTGTCTGTGCACAGGTGTTAGAAAATATCACGCCTTGTGAGCCTTCCTCTTCCACCCGATAATTCACGAACGATAATTCACCGCCTGATAGTATTCGATTCACGTTGTTGTTCACTTTAGCGAGATGTAAAAAACGGGTTGCGCGCAAGCCACAGCAAGTGACAGTGGAATTTGCGTCTACTTGTTCTATCGTTGGAGAATGTGGAGTAGAAGTGGTCTGTAAAGATTCTGACGCGTTTGAAGCGCTTGCCCCAAGAGATTCGCTCCCTACAAAAGTGGTCGCACCGGTGCGTATCTGTTTGATGGACGGAAAAGTCTTGCCGACGCCTTTGGAGGTGAAGAACGATGACATCGCTTTCCCTTGAACTGTTCCAAACAAACAGCACAAAGTTTGAGTTGTGTGAGCGTGCGAGTAATGATGAACAAACCGAAATATGTTCGAGTATATTTGCGTGAGAACGCAAAAAGTACCTGCAAGTTCATCGTTGAACTCAGGGATCATGTCAAGACCCTCTTCCAAACGAGACGCGTTAGCCGATGCCAGTTGCGACCGATGCTTTTTCGTGGCGCAGTGATCAATTGCGTTCTGGCAACACCAAGTAGCACCTCCTAGTGCCAAATCCTCCTCACACAGTAAGCAGACCATTTTGTCAACTGGCGAATCTACGTGAGCGCGCAAGTGTCCAGGGTTAGCCTCGATGAGCGCATAGTATTTACTTTTGCGCGTTGCTGGGTCGCGTTGTCGCTTGACACCAACAAATACACACACAATGACAAGAAAGAGGGTAAATATGAACATCATAAACTTCATTCTCTCCGAGCTTTGTTCGCTTATTAGGGTTTGCCGCTGCCGTGGAGACGCCGTCATGGCCTTTAACGAAGCTTCGAGAGTAAAGTTCGCGAGACCACCGGCCTTTCATGGTGTACAAAACATTCCTGATTCCACCAGCCTTTCAAGTTTCATGGTGATTGTCACGGATCATGGTGGTGCGCTATTATGGGCACCAATGACGGCCTGGCACCTGGTCCAAGGCGATAGTGCTAGATCCTTAAGTATGGTCCCAGGGGTGGTATGGTTAATCTGTAAATCTGGAGTACTAAGTACCCAGGGTTGCCATGCGGGGTCAAGCCAAAAACTGGTAGTGCTAGGCCCAGGGTTGCCATGGTTCCAGGCGGAACACGATAGTACTAGACGAAAAACCCATGGTTCCCCCGAAAATATACCGTAGTGCTATCAAGGGTCCCGGACCCTGGTATTGCACCCCCGTGCGTCAGTAGCATTACCCATCTTTATACACGGTTTCTAGGATACGGCCGCCCCCCTTGTATATGACGGGTGGTGTTGCGGGGGTGTGTTCGGACGGCCTTAGATAAGTTAGAACAAGAAGGACCTCTTTGACTTTTTGTATAATTATAGAGATAATCTCTTTGACTTTCATTCGAGGTTGACCCCGCCCGTTAAGCCGTCGTAATTTATATGCCAATATCGACACGTGGCCTTCGCGAAGGAGGGGACAGGGGAGAGGGCATCACCGACGGTTACGGTTCGGGTACTGCCCTAAAAAACGGAGTATCTGGAGGGAAACATGAACGTGGCGTCACCATGGTCGATAATTGAAAGCGCACACCTTTGAGCAGCGGGACCGAGAGTCCGAGACAGCCGATGTGGAACCTTCGGATCGTTGACGTGGACCCTTGAAATAGTTTACGTGGCATCAGTCGTTTCTTCGTCCAAGCCAAGATTTTGCTGGAATCCCTGCAAATCACCATTTTTTTGGTTGACATTTGCAAATTCACTTGGGTCGACAGTCAGCCCGAGTGTGTGAAAACATTTCAAAACATCGCGTGCTGGCACACCTGATCCATCCATCCAGAGGCGGGATCTCGCGCGACAATGTCAACGTTAACCCGTTGCTTAAGCAAACTTGTTGGGGAGAGTCTGAGGTGCGTCCACAACTGTTAAAATGCGTTCTGAGTTCTGCGTCAAGTGCTGACGGTGGCAACGTTTGAAAATTCTCAAAGGGCATTTCCCGGGACAACACGAGCACCACCACTATGGAGGAAAGGGTTCCAACTTACGGATAACGTATGCCCAAATGTGCTGGAACCGTCCTCCCTTCTGATTTTCCCAGAAAGTCGTTCTCTTAGCGTTCACTCATGTCCCTTCTCAATTGCAGGCAATACCAGCGACTTCTCGGCGCTTCCAGACAGCTTCTTTTCACGGTGAGACTACAAATGAGCTATTTTTTGCATAGTTTACTGTTTTGCGGCTTTGCGTTGCAATCCGCCTCCTCCCTCATTGGTTCGGGAATGTCTTCGAGACGCTGTTCGTCAAGTTGGGGAAAATAGCCGCGAGGATCTATTCTGTATCGTTAGAACTGTAAGCGCAACTCACTACAGTGCGTGTTGCAAGCTTGACATATATTTCGTTAAGCCAGCAACGGTTCGCCCTTCATGCAACCGTAGTTCTCAAGCGGCGAAACTGAACCATCTTTGCTTCAACAGGGAACGACGAGGGAGACACACAGGTATGTTTCACATGATTGACTGCTTCAACCGCCCCGTACCTGAAGTCTGGCTGTTTCAAGAAAGATTGAATAAAAAATAGGGACACCCTTAAAGAATGTAGGGAGTGAGGCTTGGGCTGTTTGGAATTTCAAGGTGCTATTATCCTATTATAAGGCCTGAAATATCCTTTTGCACAAGCTTGCACGACTTTTTGAGGTTTCTTGCATATGCAACTCTGCACCGCGAAAGCCAGATATGAGGTAGGGATCGGCGTTCACCAGTGCGGTACAACTACAGAAGTTGGATACGAGTTTCAGTCGAGGACTCTCCGATAGTACGGAGCATCCCGTCACAGGAGGCTTGCCCTGTTCCTGCTTGAATTTCTTTGCTAGTTTATCAAACCTGGCATCAAGTGTCTCTCGGAGCTTGCTGCGTGAAGCAGGAGACAAAAGAGCAGGTTTCACCAAAAGTGGTGGTATTTGGAGGAAACGGATACGTCGGAAGTGAAGTTTGCAAATCACTACTGAAGCTTGGTATCAACGTTACCAGCGTCAGCAGATCTGGCGCCCCGGCGTCTTCTTCGTCCGAGGTGCACCACGCGCCAGTCCCCAATACCTCAAATCCTATGACACAAAGTTTCCAATATTACAAAATGATATAAAATACTGCCAAACCCTAACCTTACATCAGCAAGGCAGATTTACACACTATCCCTGTATGTATCCCCCACGAGGGACCTAGTTTGCCCCCGTCGTGGTTCGGGCTGATAAGTGCTTCACGTAAAAGCCCTGGTTCTATTCTCAGTTTCAGTTTTGTCCCCTACAGGAGTGGGTGCAGCATGTGAGGTGGATCAAAGGGGACTCTCTGCTACCAGACCTGTGGAAGCCCGAGCTTCACGATGCTTGTGGGTGCGCCAGCACATCACCTTATCTCCTTTCCCTTCGTGTTGGAAACCTTGATCCATTCCTTATTGTACGCCGGCACCTCCAGCTTGCGGGCTCCTGCTACCCCTTACCGCCCCCTAAACCTGTCGGCCCCTTCTCCTTCCTTCCCAACCATGTGACGCTTAGATAACTCAGAGGTGAAGGTTGCGCTCTGCTTCTCCTCTCCCGACGATGACTTCAGCTCCTTCTACCTCCCTTTCTCGGGGGGGCCCTCCCACCCAACCTTTTCTGCAGCATCCCCCATCTCTCCCAAAATGCCTCTTTGATGTGGTCGCCAAGAATTGCTACGTCTTCCCCCTTTGTGTTCTAATATGGCGCAGCAGTCCATATGCCACCTGTGATAGCACAAACGCTTAAGCAGCCCATCCCGCCCCCTCCTTACGCACCTCCTCCCCTTCATGACTGAGCCCCCTTGACACCTTCCGCCCTTCTCTTTGTGGTTTATGGCTGAGCACCCATGATACCCACTTTTCACCACCCCCTCATCAGCGCATGTGGCTGAGCACCCCCTATGCACCGCCCCCGCGTCGGTGCATGTGGTAGAGAAGCCTCCTTCTTCCCTCCTCGTAGTAATCAGTGCACGTAGCTTAGATCCACCCCGCTCCTCTTCTCCTTAGTGTCTGAGTATCCCCTGTATCTCCCCACTCTTCTCCTTAGTGTTCGAGTATCCCCTGTGGCTCCCCCTCGTCGGCGCTTGTCAACTGTGCATGGTCATCTCGAAACGTGGTATAGATTTGGCACTGACTTTGCTGTGCGCGCTGCCACCCTACTCGCCTTCCTTGCTTCAAAAGGGTGATCTCCACCGTCGGTGCATTTGGTTCCAACGAGTTCATGGAGCGCGCTTGCGGCGACACGATGATTGAGATCGCCAAGGCTGCCGCAGAAGCCAAGGTTCGGGCCACGTGCACTCCCGGAAGTGCAGTGCGAGGAGAGCCCTCACTCGTCCTCCGAGTCACCGCCTTGTCCTCCAAAAATGCCAGACAAGCCTTCATGAGTAGGAGGGTGGCTTACACTAGCCTCCGTGCTTGCCGAGAAATTGATCATCCGACGGTTGCTTCAAATACCGATACGAGATCCCAGCCGCCCTTTTTTCATCTCTGCTCTGATGCGAGATCAGAGCCACCCTTTTTTGCTCTCTATACTGTTGCGAGATCAGAGCCACCCTTTTTTGCTCTCTATACTGTTGCGAGATCACAGCCACCCTTTTTGCTCTCTATACTGTTGCGAGATCGCAGCCGTCCTTTTTTGCTCGCTATACCGTTGCGAGATCGCAGCCTTCCTTTTGCTCTCTACTGTTGCGAGATCACAGCCACCCTTTTTTCTCTATACTGTTGCGAGATCACAGCCACCCTTTTTGCTCTCTATACTGTTGCGAGATCAGAGCCACCCTTTTTGCTCTCTATACTGTTGCGAGATCACAGCCACCCTTTTTTGCTCTCTATACTGTTGCGAGATCACAGCCACCCTTTTTTGCTCTCTATACTGTTGCGAGATCGCAGCCGTCCTTGTCGCGGTTTCGGTCACCCACTTAACAACTGACTGCCCGAGAGCACTCGTCCTCTGGAATCGCGCAGGTGCCGCGCTGTGTGTACATATCCGCTCATTTCTACGAGCTTCCCGAGTTTTTCTTGAAAGGCTACGTCAAGGGCAAGAGGTGCCACAGACTTTTCCTCCCACCCCCAGCACCCTTGCACCTCTCCCTTCTTATTGTTGTCGCCAACCTAGTCTTGCCCTTGGCAGCCACGTGTGCTCTGAAACTTGCTCAACAGCCTGGCAACCAATGGACTGCAAGAAGGTCAATGACCATGGCCGACTGGATGCGAGTTGCACGGCTCGGCCTGGACCCAGTGACCAATGACCATGGCCGACTGGATGAGAGTTGCACGGCTCGGCCTGGACCCAGTGACCAATAATATGGCTGACTGGATGAGAGCTGCAAGGCTCGGCCTGGACCCAGTGACCAATGGCCATGGCTGACTGGATTAGAGTTGCACGGCTCGGCCTGGACGCAGTGATCAATTACCATGGCCGACTGGATGAGAGTTGCACGGCTCGGCCTGGACCCAGTGACCAATGACTTGCTCGCAGCATTCACAGACACTATCGCTGCATGCAAGCCATTGGTCATACCTTAATGACAGCCACACTAGTACACACGTAGCATCACTCGCGGAATCCTGCGGTGCTGGTTGCAGGAAGGGCGAAGCGGCCGTGGGGGAGTTCTTCCCCGACTCCGGAGTGTGCATCCGCGCTGGGTTCATCCACGGTGCGTCCATGCCGCCTCATCTGCGCCGCGTTGCACATGTTTGAGACGCCTGCGCCCAATGAATGACAGCCGTCTGAGCACAGTTTTGAGGGCTGCCCGGCAAAGCCACAAGTCAACACACACGCGCCGCCCGTGGCATCCCGAGGGCCCGAGGCATCCCGAGGGTCCGTGGCATCCCGAGGGCCCGTGGCATCAAGAGGGCCCGAGGTATCCCGAGGGCCCGAGGCATCCCGAGGGTCCGAGGCATCCCGAGGGCCCGAGGCATCCCGAGGGCCCGTGGCATCCCGAGGGCCCGTGGCATCCCGAGGGCCCGTGGCATCCCGAGGGTCCGTGGCATCCCGAGGGCCCGAGGCATCCCGAGGGCCCGTGGCATCCCGAGGGCCCGTGGCATCCCGAGGGCCCGTGGCATCCCGAGGGCCCGTGGCATCCCGAGGGTCCGAGGCATCCCGAGGGTCCGTGGCATCCCGAGGGTCCGTGGCATCCCGAGGGCCCGTGGCATCCCGAGGGCCCGTGGCATCCCGAGGGCCCGTGGCATCCCGAGGGCCCGTGGCATCCCGAGGGCCCGAGGCATCCCGAGGGGCCCGAGGCATCCCGAGGGCCCGTGGCATCCCGAGGGCCCGTGGCATCTTGAGGGTTCGAAGCATCTTGAGGGCCCGTGGCATCCCGAGGGCCCGTGGCATCCCGAGGGCCCGTGGCATCCCGAGGGCCCGAGGCATCCCGAGGGTTCGAGGCATCCCGAGGGTTCGAAGCATCCCGAGGGCCCGAAGCATCCCGAGGGCCCGTGGCATCCCGAGGGCCCGAGGCATCCCGAGGGCCCGAGGCATCCCGAGGGCCCGTGGCATCCCGAGGGCCCGAGGCATCCCGAGGGCCCGTGGCATCCCGAGGGCCCGTGGCATCCCGAGGGTCCGTGGCATCCCGAGGGCCCGTGGCATCCCGAGGGCCCGTGGCATCCCGAGGGTCTCAGGCATCCCGGTAGCCCGTGGCATCCCGAGGGTCCGCGGGCATCCCGAGGGCCCGGTAAGTATCCCGGAGGGTCCTGGTAGACCCTGAGGGCCTGAGGGGATCCCGAGGGCCCGCGGGCATCCCGGGAGGGCCCGAGGTATCCCGAGGCCCGTGGCATCCCGAGGGCCCGCGGCATCCCGAGGACCCGCGGGCATCCTGAAGGGTTCGTGGCATCCTGAGGGTCCGGGCATCCCGAGGCCCGTGGCATCCCGTGAGGCCCGTGGTGATCCCGAGGGCCCGTGGCATCCCGAGGGCCTCGAGGCATCCTTGAGGGCCCGTGCATCCTGAGGGCCCCCAGAGGCATCCTGAGGGCCTGTGCATCCCGAGGGCCCGAGGCATCCTGAGGGCCTGAGGCATCCCGAGGTCCGAGGCATCCCGGGTGGGCCCGTGGCATCCCGAGGGAACCGTGCATCCGAGGCCCGTGGCATCCCGAGGCCCGTAATCCTGAGGGCCCGTGGCATCCCGAGGGGGCCCGGGAGGCATCCTGAGGGTCCGAGGCATCCGCCGGAGGTCCGTGGCATCCCGAGGGCCCGTGGTACTGAGGCCCGTCGTGGCATCCTGAGGGCCTCGTGGCATCCCGAGGGCCCGTGCATCCCGAGGCCGCGGGCATGAGGGTCCAGGCATCCCGAGGGTCCGTGCATCCTGAGGCCCGTGGCATCCCGGGAGGGCCTCGTGGCATCCCGAGGGCCCGTGGCATCCCTGAGGGCCTGTGACATCCCGAGGGGCCCGTGGCATCCCGAGGGCCTGAGAACCGAGGGTCCGAGGCATCCCGAGTGGGGTCCTGTAAGGTCCGGTGGTCCGGGGCGGGCATCCTGAGGGCCCCGTGGCATCCCGAGGGCCCGTGCCTGGGAGGGCCTCGTGGCATCCTGAGGGCCTGGGTATCCCAGGCCTCTGGCATCCCGAGGGTCCGAGGCATCCCGAGGGTCCGTGGCATCCCGAGGGCCCGTGGCATCCCGAGGGCCCGTGGCATCCCGAGGGCCCGTGGCATCCCGAGGGCCCGAGGCATCCCGAGGGCCCGTGGCATCCCGAGGG
>LGRX02005253.1:0-45454 GCA_001247695.2 Cymbomonas tetramitiformis
TGCGCTGCGCCATGTGCCGTGTCGCGTTCCTGTCCGCGAGATCCTGACCGTCTCTTGCGCTGCGCCACGTGCCGTGTCGCGTTCCTGTCCGCGAGATCCTGACCGTCTCTTGCGCTGCGCCATGTGCCGTGTCGCGTTCCTGTCCGCGAGATCCTGACCGTTACTTGCGCTGCGCCATGTGCCGTGTCGCGTTCCTGTCCGCGAGATGCAAATGCTGCGCGGATACAAGCCCCGCGCACTGCATTTTTTCAGCTTTGGATTAGGGGCCTCGGCCGCCGGCTTGCTCGGGTCAAACTGTTGCGTTAATGAAGCTGAGATTATACGTTGGAGAGGGTTTGCAGGCGGGGATCTACGACTGCAAGTTCAAGCACCATGTTGGGGACTGGAAAAGTAGCGGTACGCGTGCCAACAAGAAAGTGTCAGGTATTGTCCATCTCTGTAGGGATTCCCGGGGCCATCTCGTGCGTCCCCAGACTCAAAGCTTTCAGACTCGCATGCTGGCGCAGGACTTTCCTGATGCCATGGAATGGGAATGCACCATAGGCCCGGCAGATGAGCATTACACACTACGAGGATGTCCGTGCTGAGACGGACCAGAGAGATCTCGATTCTTGAAGGTGTGATTTGAGCAACTACTTTTATGGGCATGGGATGTGCAGATCGCCGGACAGAGATTGGGCAGCGGAACAGCAACAACGTGAAGTTCATTTACAAGTCGTTGCACGGGGGAAACTCGGCGCCCCTTTCCAAGATGGTGGGCGAAGCACAGAAGTTGTTCTCTGAAGGCAAGCTATATGATGAGAATGGGGGTATCACGCCAGAGCTCGCGTTGAAGCTGCCAGAGATTGCATCCCCTCAATAGCGGTGCACAAAATTGTTCTGCCCTAAAACGGGATCCCGTGTCAATGCAGAGAATAAGACAGATGGGGACTTAAAGCAAAATTGGGCATTTACCATGCACCTTTGAAATCAACACAGAGCGTGAAGAGTGCCACCGAACAGAGTCCATGGGTGCAATTACTTGCCATCATGTCTTTCTCTTTGTGCCAGGGATGCATGCTCCAGGATTAAACTCTTTAAACTCTGTAAGTTACTTTATGTCAGGATTTGGTTGTTTTCTCGAAATCACATCATTTTGCATTCAACAGTTTGCAATAGCCAGCATTCTCATATTGGACTATTTGACTTTGGAATTGTGTCAGTGGGCTCCGTTGGAATATATTGTGTGGACGAGTGACGGCTCGGCCAGAGTACATCCGGCAAGCGTAGGGACACTGTGCTCGTCGAGTGCTAGCATCATATAGTCGCGTAAAACGATGGCATCCGTCAGCAACGCTCAGATCAACACCTAATGGTAAAAGGGAGTCAACAGAGGGGGCACCCAAACTTTGGGGATGTTTAGTATTGAAAGCTGTCGAAAGTGTACTAAGGTGTCGTCGATGCATACAGCCGTTTAATGTCTTCGAATTAAGATTCGTGTGAGAACTGATCTTGAAAATACTTTGAGCAGCTGGTTTATCTAATCATTTGTGTCAAAGTCATGTTTGGCAGTAGCCCAATTCTCCAAACCAGGCGGTGTGCACACCCACCACCGTATGTTTACACAAAGAGATAAGCGAAGTGAAAAATAAGAGTAGCCGAACACTTCAAAAGCCCTGTGTATATCACAGCAGTCACTGCACCGTTTGCCCCATAAGGCCAAGGAACGTTAATGAAATTGTGAGGTGGAGACGTTGTTGCGAACGCTGCGAAACATTTTGCGATTGCTGCTGAGCTGGCGGTCGGTCAACATTTGAGGGCTCGGGCTGGCCGCAATGACCGACCGTATCCTCGATCCGGTCACGATCCGGATGACTGATGTTAGTTTTCTTAACTCCGATCTCAGGAGCGCGTCTCGGTGCATCCCATACACGACCAGTTCGTTGAGGCGAAGTGGCAGCGGCAATTAGACGCACTCTGTGCTGACCGTGTTTTTCGATGAAATCGAGTGCATACCGTCGGATGCGTTGAAACCTTGCATTCCTGAGCAGTTTGTTTATCGTCGGTTTCGTCGCCAACCCTAGCCCTATCCATACTAACACATACTGAAAGGTGAAAACCAAATAATCTTATATATCCTTATATTGAAAGGTAAAATCCGAATAGTAACATATCTGGTGTATGCATATATAATTATATGCCATATCCACAACCGTATCAACTCGATAATTCGACCCAAATGATCCAACGGTAAAAATCTTTAAGTGGTGTCGAATTTTCTAAAATACAGCCGTAGGATTGGAATAGACACTTCACAATGTTTAAGTGGTAAATTTTGAAATAGCCCGGTGGCAACATTTTTTATTCCTATTTGGCCCGGTGGGTTTTTATTTAATATGGGATGGTCCGGTGGCATAATGTTTGTTCCTACTTGGCACGGTGGCTTAAATTGATATTCCTACAGTATAACGCCGCACGTTAAAGAAAATCGATGATAAGAAACCAGCCAGCAATTTTTATTACTATTTGGCCCGGTGGCTAAAATTTAATTTGTACATGGCCCGCCGTGCCTTTAAAGCGCAGCACGTCGGCAAGTATCACCTGCTTGACATAGCCCGTTACTTTGTTGAAATATTCCACGATGGCCAGTTTCACATAAAAAGTATAGTCTCGCTCATAAATTATGGGGCACTTTTTGACGATTTCGAACACGCTTTCCGAAAATGCACCCCCTACACACGTGGACATTGCTTATATGCGACTGCCACCAATTCGGAATATGCAGGGAGTATACAAATGACGACTACAAGGTCAAATTTTACAAGGGGGGGGTCGGGTCATGCAGTACCACTCCTGACGCGTTGACCATGCGGCATGCAAAAATGCCAATTTTTAAGGGGTTATGCCGAGGGGGTCGAATGACGATTTTTTTCAAAATCAGGAAGTCGCTCCCAAGTGACATTTGAAATCGAAATTTTGGGGTTACATAGTGGGTAGTCGATAGGCATCGATTACCCCCCTGAATGGCCCCTATATGGACCCCCACAGCATTTTGTCAGTTTCGACGAATATTGGCTGAAATTAATTCCGAATTTTCAGAATTAGAAATACGGCAGTTTTGGAAAATTTCGGGGGTCACCTTCTCGCGCGATCTTCGGGCGCCCCACTTCATCAATGAAGGGTCCATGAGGTGGGCGAAAGGAGAACTGGTCATTGGGTCGGTCGGGTTGCAGGTGACACCAAAATAAGATAAAATAAAATAAAGACACCATTTAACTGGTGTGGGCTGGATTTTTAAGGGAGCCTTTCCCTTTCTACCTATTACCACTATTAAGTTGTCCGATTCAGTACTGCACAATTTTGCAAAGCAGGAAACCCGGTCGGCAAAATTGTGTTGCGCCCCCCCCTGAAGCCGACGGCTAAGGCTAGACGATTATCCGATCCGCCGTGGCACAGTGTATTGTTCGGATGCGGTGCGGATGAACTTTAAACAGGTAAGGACTTAGCCAGTATTCTACAATGAGGAGTCGGCTTGCAAGTGGTCTCTAGGCTGTGTGGGATCCTAGGCAGTCTGCGAGAGTCTCAACCCCAACTTCAGTTACAGGAGGGAGTTGCCCCACCCGGTTAAGGATCGAGTTCAAAGGATCTTCGGGCAAGCCGTATCCCGCGGCCCCACTATTTCACCGCATAAAACAACAGAGATTCCGCCGCAAAGAAAAAATCTTTTCAGGAAAAAGCAGCTCTATCTAGGTTGGCAGCACGTGATTCATTCTTCTTTGCTGAAGCCCTACACCAACTCGGGCACGACTGCGCCGCCAAACCTGTCGGGTCCTGTCCGTCTTCATCGTTGACTGACTCGTTCTCTCCAGCATGACGCGACGCGCCAGTGTCGGCTTTTGCAGAATCGTGACCGTTTTTGCAATTTATGTCCGTTTTTGCAGTCCTCTTTTTTTCGCGTACCTCTGTTTTTAAGACTGCGCCCTCATGGGAGTGCCAACTTTCTCCCCCCATAAGGGGGGAACAGTGGTGCCCCCTGTGTCACCCCTCGCCTGGTAGGATGTCACTTGCAGTGCCCGCCTGTTTGCTCCGCGAGTGTGTCACGGTCCTGCCAGCTTAAGTCCGACCATCATTATTGTATTATCCGACTTTAGCCGAGAACCGAAACCCTACCGCGCTGCATTTCATTTTTCAGTGGAGGACACTACGTGCAGGCTAATGATCGGACTGGAGGACAGCTTTTCGACGTTGTCAATGGGGCGTACGAGCTTACTGTCGACTGGTTTAAGCCCTTCGAAACCGTGGACACCTACTCTTTTGGTACACTCTGGCTCCGATCTCACAGCCTTAGACCATATTTCAGATCTTGTTCCGATTTTTTAAGTTGCTTATGATTCTACCTGGCCCTCACGAGCCCCCTGCCCGCGTAAGCCCTGAAAGTGATGTACCGACTTTTTCATACTACCAAAACATTATCGTTGAAGAATTCCGCAAACTTGGCCAAACTGGGATATAAATCACAGATTGTTTTGGGAGAACCTTCACGCACATCCCTTTTCTCACGACCTATTCCGCGGATACCCCAGCAGCAGCAAAAGTGAAGTCGTGGGTTGGGCATGGATCTTGCTTGGGGTGTCACTATTGCTGCTTTCAAGGCAGCTCGTACCAAGGCGCTGTTCGTTTCTTAGGCTACATTGAGCCATACCCGCAGTACATGATTTTTGGTGACAGAAGCTTTCACGCTTGGGAAGCCCCTAGATACAGCGTGGAACTCCTCCAACAGTTGGAGGAGTCTCCGATCCGGCCGTTTATGCATTCGTTTCCGCTTTCAGAGTTGGTCAGCTTGCCAACTTTCGATTTCGTCAAGAGTGTTTTGGTTCCTTATCATCATAAGTTATTGGAAGGAGTAGGAAAGGATTTGATATCCACGTTGACGTTACAAATGTCGGTGCCTGAACAAACAGAGGTCGCGGGTCGTGTGGCGAGGATCGTTGCACAGATACCACGAGGCCGACATTCCGCTCGTAAATTTGAGGACCCTTTGAAGTACATTTTGTCGCAGAGCATGTCGAGCCTCAAAAGCTTGTTTGTAGTATACGCACCATACCTTTTTCGTGGCCTCCTTATCCCAACCCACTGGACTATTTTGCTTTTATTTCACAAGGTGTGCAGCTTTGCCATAACTTACCGCCGCGAGATCGAGAATGAACGTCGTACACGCGCCCAAGAGAGATTGACGGAGTATGCACGTTTGTTGGAGGATACCTTTAACGTGACCTTGCTGACTCACAACTTGCACGTGATGGTCGCTCATCTCTTCGAGCAAGAAGACCACTTCGATGTTTTGTATTTTTTGAACGATTTGTGGGGAGAACGGTGTCAGCACATGGCAAAGTTCGATGTGAAATATAGGTCAAACACTGAAAACGTATTCAAAGTCTTAGCCAATGTCACACTTGGCAGGAGTAAGCTGCTTGAGTGGAGAGTAAAGCTGTCAAGCAATCAGGCGCGTGACACACCACTCGATCAGCCTCGAATCTTTCATAAGTGGTGTGCCGATTCTCTTAGGGAATCCTTGGACTTAAGCGCGGATGAAATGGAATCCCTCTTTCCTCGCGGAAGAGTGTGCTTCAAGAAATACTGTGACGGGTTTGTTACGTTCGATTGCGAGAGAAATAAGTATGCTGCCTTGGGAATTCCTTATGGGCCGTATGAGATTTGTGAGCTGGTTCCATTTTTCGATTCTTACGTCCTAGTGAAGTTATTCTCCTCTGATACGGACAACGATGGTTTGGTTGATGCCGTTACTCATTGTGTTCAGTGGATGTTTCGTTCTTTCGCAGATATCGTTGCTCCCGTCAACTTGATTTGGAATGATGATTTCACGCGCGCGGAAGTCCTATTTGAATACTACCACCCTTACTTATGAATTCTTGCTTACCATTTTATGTGTACGCAACATGTAATACTCTTGATTGTGTAAATATTGAGTGCACCCATATTACACGCATAGCCTGATGAACGAGAGAACTAAGTAAGCATAGCATACCTGAATTTTGATTGCATCCTTTACTGTTTAGGATCCTTAGGGCTTTTTGTTTGTTAATTGTGTTAAACTAATAAATCCCAATGCACTCTGATTGGCAGATTTAATGTGCACCTGATGCACTCTAAAATACCCTAATGCACTCGATATGTATATATTTCACATTGTGGTATATTAGTGTGCTTTAGAGTGAATTCGGATTGTACTCTAATGCATCCGAATGCACTCTAATCGGCAGATTTAATGTGCACCTAATGCACTCTAAAATACCCGAATTCACTCGATATGTACATATTTCACCTCATGGTTTATTAGTGTACTTTAGAGTGAATTTGGATTGTACTCTAATGCATCCGAATGTAATCCATATCATCTCGTGGTATGGTAGGGTGCATTAGTATGATTTAAGGTGTCATTTGTATTGTACTCTAAATTAACACTAATATACTCTATCGCATGTTAAAATGTGGAAGCGATAGCATGCGCGGCTAGGGTGTAGTTAGGGTGTATTAGTGCGTGCATTAGTGCGTGTCTAGTTAGGATGTATTCGATTGCTATGGGTGCTATTTGGATATTATACATCCTAATGCACACTAGAATCACTCCCTAAATTGACACAATGCCCCCCAATATTTGAGATTGCACTCTAATATTTTAGGGTACCTATCCATATTAGAGTACGACTAGGGTACACCTAGTGTACGGGGAGCTTGTAGTGCTGATAGGCTGCGGGCGGCGTCTGTGGTTGCTGTGCTGAGGTGCTGTTGTCGTGACAGGTCGTACTGTCGTGCTTTGGGGGTTGATGCATTGTGGTACGCGTGAAAAGCGCTGTCGGGTGGGTAACTGATTGTGAGGGAGGGGGTTTTTAAAGGGCGGTGTAGCAGTCGCGCTGAGTATAAATGCTGACGTGGCCTTTCGCGACCTTTGGCTGTTTCACTTGTGTGCTGGGGCGGGTGGGCGCATAGGCTTGGCGCATGCGAGCATGTGCGTTCCTTGGGCCGTGATGAGGCGTGGTTTATATCTGAAGGGTGACTGGCTGACGGGGACGTATTGTGGTGAGCTGGCTTATGGGAGCTGGTGGTGCCTGAGTACGAAAGCGGGGCAGTGGGTGTAACAGAGTGGAGAAATAATGGTATGATGACTGGGTGGGCGATAATGGGGTGATGAGTGGGGAAAATGGTGTAGCCGAGTGGGGAAAGTGGTAATAACTGAGTGGGAAAGTGGTATAATCGCATGGGGGGGTTGGGACGTGACTGAATGGGGAAATAATGGTATAACTGAGTGGGCGAGAATGGGGGTAGCTGAATGGGGGGAAATGGTGTAGCCGAGTGGGGGAAAATGGTAATAACTGAGTGGGAAAGTGGGTGTAATCGCATGGGGGGGTAGGGACGTGACAGAGTGGGGACAGGGGGGGGGCTGCAGCCCCTTCCCCCACCCCCCCACCCCCCCAACCCTCCGTGTCTGGAGTGTTCAGTGACAGCTGTCGCGATTATGCACCGCGTACTGTGTCGTGGCGGGTGGCGTGCAGCGGGTGTGCGGGTGGGCGGTGAATAGGCTGCTAGGATCTCGGGTGTGCGGGGCAGCGGTGCCGGGTTGCGCGGGTTGCGCGGGTTGTTGACGAGGGAAAATTTTTAGATATATCCCCCCGCAGCTGAGGGCGTACTGGGCGGGGAGCTTTCAGCTGGTTAAGACGGGAAGGGTGGGGTGTGTGTGTTGTGGCGTGGTATTGTGGGTGAGCGGGGCAGCGAGGGTGGTGGCGGTAGTCGGGGCGTGGATGGGGTCTTGATGTTTTTGTGGCTGGCGGCTTGGGTCTTGGTGGTGGTGGGTGCGTTGTGGGGGTTGGTGACTGTGGGCAGCGCGGGACTTGTTGAGCGAGGGAGGAAAAAACAAAGGGTTTGACTGGGGTGGTACCCCCCCAGTTGAGGGTGCACTGGGTGGGGAACCGTCAGCTGGTCCCGCAGCTGGTTGTTTGAGTGCTGTTGGCGGGCGGCGTGTCTTTCTCGTAGTCGCTGGCTTGGGTGCTTCCTTTGGCGGGCGTGCCCGCCTCGTTGTTGTGGGTCTGAGTGTTACTGGTGGCGGGTGTGTTGATCTCGAAGGTGCTTGACTGAACTGTTGGGACTGTGTGTGTGTAGTGTTTTTTTTTAGCATGTTGTGTTGGGGCTGTGGCGATGTCCTCCAGGGTTACTGCGGGAGTGTTGCTTCTGGGTGGTCCTGGTGTGAGGTGGGGGCCTTAGGGGGGAAGGTGGCTCAGAGTTGCCGGGTGCCTGTTGTGGCGGCTCTGTTGTGGTGGTGGGGAGGTAGTGGGTTGTGGTCAGAAGGACATGGTGCATGCCGCTGCTTGCGGTTTGAGCCTACGCCGCAGTGTGGTGGCGGTGTCGGCTATGATGAGCCACACGTTGCGTCTGTCGAGTGGGCCCTTTTGCTTGCAGAGTAAGATGCTCATACGTTGCGCGGTGGCCAGCTCCCATAGCCAGCTCCGTCTGGCTGTGTGCGCGTCGAACACGTAGTGTAGGGGCACGTGGGCGCATGTCAGTTCTCTTCCTACTGTCAGCAATGGCAGGGCGATGTCGAGTACCCTGAAGGAGGGGCTGGTGACCACGATGTTGTAGCTGTTCATGCGTCTGACGTTGTTGGGTTGTAGCGCGTCCACTGGGGTGCTGGTGGCCATAGCGGGGTTGATGTCTGAGGAGTGCGTGTACACGCCGCGTGGGTGCAGGGCTGCTTCAATGGCGCCAGTGCCGGCGTAGGGGTCCCATATTCTGTCTGCGGGCTGCCAGGTAATGTGTGTAGCCAACCGTTCGATTTCGGAAGGGGTGGTGACCACTAGTTGCGTGCCCCACTGTCTGGCGCTGACGCGTTGACATTCCGCGTCAGTCATCGGGTGGCGGTGTCTGGTGGTGCTGGGGTTGGTAGCGGCTGCGTCTAAGAGCTCCTGGGCTTGTTGGCGTATGTGCTGGGTGAGCTTGGTGATTTGGGCGGGGTCCCAGTGCCCTGGCAGGAGGGTGGCCGTGGCGCGCAGCATGTTCTGTCTGTCGCCGAGGTCCCAGGTGTTGGGAAGGCTGTCGAAGGGCGTGGGTGTGGTTGCCGCGTTGGGTGCGCCATTGGGGATGGCTGCTAACGCGGTGTGCAGTGCTCGCTCCGCGTCTAGCTGGGGCTGGGCCACTGCTTGCTTTTGCGGGGCTGTTGCGTTATCCGGCAACAGATACTGCTGCAGCTCCGCCGCCAGCGTGAAGGTTTCTGTGTCCCCATCATCGTACTCGCACTTCATCGCGTAGGGCCGTTCTGCGGCTCCCAGCCATCGTATGGTGCCCTCGTAAGGTTTCCCGTCGATGACTTTTAAGGCGCGCTTCCCGTCCAGCTGTTTGCCCCTGTTTTCGTAGGCGGTGAGGTAATGGGGGGAGAGGTCGTCGTCAGGCAACAGGTCTAGGCAACGGGGGCAGTACCAGAACTCTTCGTTAGGGACTCGAGTCAGCTTGGGCTGCAGGCACCCCAGGTGATAGCCTTGATTGCAGTCGTCGCAAAGAAGAATGCTGGCGGGGCGATCGGCCTTCTTGCACACTTGACAACGTGCATCTTCGTTGTCATCCAGGCTGTAGGTGATGGTAGGGTCGATGTCGGGCAAATGGCAAATGGCTATCTGCGAGCAGTGCGCGTTACACGTGCTGCCGCATCGGCCTTGCAGTACGGCGGTGCCATCGTCTGGTAGCTCTTTGATTTGAAGTATAGGGTCGCGCGTGTGGAGCTGTAGGCCGTGATTCACGCTGCGCTTCAGGAATACGAAATCACCCACACGGAAGTTGAACTGTTTGGGAAGGTACTTTCCTGAGCGCACTTGTGCGTATCGCTCGGTCTGGCGGTGTTGGGCTATGGCGATGTTGCTGCCGGCCATGATGGTGGCCCTTTTGACGTACTCGGCGCGCTCGAGGTAACTGGCCGCCATAGCGGCTGCATCCATGCAGGCATCCAGTGGCTGGCTGAGGCGCTCCTTGATGGCCGGCGGCAGCGTTGGGCGCTGGGCGTACACGAGCTCGTATGGTGCTAGGCGTGTGGACTCCTGCGGCGTGGCGTTGTATCCCAGCATGATCCACGGAAGGAATGAGTCCCATCGGTCGATGGACCCGGCCTGCTTGCATGCCTTGGTGAGGGCGGCCTTGGTCATCTGGACGACGCGTTCGCTGAGGCCGTTGCTCTGGGGGTGGGACTGCGAAGTGGTGCGGTGGTCGATCAGATTGTCCTTGAGCAGCTGGGCGAACTCCTTTTCCCACTCGCCGCCGTTGTCGGTCACCACTTCTGCTGGGCACCCGAACCTGGCTATTACATGAAGGGCGAATGCCTGGGCGGTCTCCGCTGGTTCTTTGGTGTGCAGTGGGATGAGGCAGACGTATTTGGTGAAGTGCTCCACGACTACCATGACATACTGGTAGTTATTCTTGGCTCTGCGTGACATTTTCGCCAGATCGGTGGAAAATCGATAGTACATGCATGCCCTTGACTTCCAGTGGGTTCAGGTGGGGGGGCGTGTTTGTCGAAGTTGGCGCGGTAACGGGCGCAGGCGTCGCATTTGCTCACGACGTCGGTGCATGTGTCGTGTAGCTTGGGTCAGTAGAATGCGTCTCTCACCATGGCTGCGGTGCGCCGGTGGCCAAAGTGCCCGCACCTTTCATGCATTTGCTGAACGATGCGGCGTCGCTGGTCCACTGGCGGCACTGGTCACCTTGCCCCGTTAGATAGGATGCGGATCAAGGTTTCCCCCTCGAGTGCGTAGTGTCGGGCTCGTGCGCTGGTAGCCGGGTGAAGGGCGGGGTCGCCGTGGCGTTCGCCCTTCAGCCACCGCACCATTGCCTCGTCGTTGTAGGGCTCGACCGTCTCGCGCGCCCCGGCTGCAGCGCTGAGAGTTCGGGCGACTTTCTCGCTGGGGATGCTGGGGTGAGGGGTGCGGCCTTGGTTGAGAGTGTTCGTGTGGAGTGTGGGTGTGGGGCCACTGGCGGGCACGAACTGTACGGGGGTGCTGAGGGAGGTGGTTGGGTCGTGCGTTGCGGGGGCGTCCTCGCTGGGCGCAGCGCCTAGCCCGGTTTTGTCGTGGGGTCGTTGACCGCTGCACTCTGGCGGCGACTGGTGTGCTGCTTGTATTAGCGAGGCCGTGGCGCCAGGCCCGTACAGCTGCCGCAGCTCGGATGCCTCCAACCGTGCTGCCCGCTTGATGGCGCTGAGCGTCGCTGCCCATTGGGTCACGATAGCTTCCGGTGGGTCCACGGGTAATTCCTCTCTCCTGTCGCAGTGGTAGGTGGAGACCCTGGGCGTGGCATGTTCAGCTATTGAGTGTCTTGACTCGACTTGCACCTGCGGGGTTTCTGCTCGATTGAGCAGGTAGCACACGGTCAGAATGCGGGATACGCATCGGACGTCGAAGGCCCTGCCCAGCATCTCACCTCGCTCGCGTGCCGAGACGCCGGGTCCTTGAGTGGCTCCGGTCTGGAACCCCATAGAGCGCTTTTTTTCCTCGGGTGTAGGCGGGACCCATTGCTGCGTGGCGTGGTCCCAGACAGTGCCCTTCCTGCCGTCCCTGAACTGGTAAGAGTCTGTGAAGGACATCATGGTAGGCCACGCCCTCATGGGCTCTCCACGCACGTTGCAGGGGTAGTGGCCGGAGGCGGTGTCGTCTGCGGCGTCTTGTTCGGTGCGGCCGGGGTCCAGGATGTCCCGCACAAGGCGGCTGGGATCTCGCTCCACGGTGTCCAACACGGATTGTGCGTCAGCGTACCCGGCCATGTTCGTCCAGTAGTTCCGCAGGCGGTGTGCTCGCGCCCCCATGCGCGCTGCGTCGACGGTGATGGGCATGCCGATCATGGAGCACATGAGGGGATGCATAATGTTGCGGACTTCGCGGCTGTTGAAGTTGTGCTGCGCCGCTACGCACTCGATCATGTATGCGAACTTGTCCTGCCCAGCCAGGAGTTGCAGTTGTCCCAGTACGCGCACCACGTCGTACATGACTGACGAGTGTCGCCCTTTCAACCCTTGTAGGGACCCAGCTGCGGAGAGGTCTTGGCATTCTGTGCCCACCATGGCGAAAACGTACGGACTCTCACTGGTGAGGGAGAGGAGGTCACTACGTGATATGCGTCTGAGGTCCTGGGGCACGGAGGTGAAGGAGTCGTGGAGGGCCTCCAGCGGGAGTTGTTGCGGGAATCGGTTGTGCAGTTGCACCAGCCGGCGTTTAGCAACCTGCCGACTCTTCGCGTTGTTGTCGCAGTAAACGTGTTTGGTGACGTTGCCGCCTGCGATGAGCCACGCCTCCAGACCCGAACACAGGCCTGCGCAGAGCTCGATGACCACGGCCCCTTCGGTGTGTAGGTGGGATACGGTTCGCTGGGGCAGCGGGCGTGTATCTATGCTGGTCGCTCGTCCGTCCAGCACGCACTCGCCGTTCAGTACCCTAGTGACGGGGACATGTTTTCTGTTGTCCAGGTAGGCTGCCACCCACCCGCATGCCTCTTCCCAAAGTGTCAGTGCGTCGTCGTCGTGGGCGTCGTGGTCGTCAGTGTCGACGTGCATGGACCAGTGCTCCCCCAGGTGGTGGCTGACCAAGTCGTGGCTCGTGCAGGGGTCGCCTGACAGCCTGCCCACATGGTTCTCGTATTGCCAGGAGGCTATGGGGGCGACGTCCTGCGTGCCTTCCTCAAGGGCGCGAGGGTGTCGCGCGCAGAGGCAGGCGAAGGCCCCTGCTGTGGGTAGTGCAGCCTCCTCCTCAGTGGGGTCCAGGCTAGCTCCGGTGGGGTCCAGGGATGACTCTCTTGGATATCGAGACAGCACGTCGGCGTTGGTGTGGCTGCTTCCAGCCCTATGCACGATGTCGTACTCGAACTCCTGCAGGGAGACCTGCCATCGCAGGTGCATGCCGGTTAGGGATTGCGAGGAGCGCAGCCACGTCAGCGGTTTGTGGTCGGTGATCAAGGTGAATTTGACGCCGTGGAGGTAATGCCGAAAGGATCTCACGCCGTACACGGCCGCGAGGGCTTCCCCATAGAAGCTGCTGTAGCGCACTTCTGGCCGGGAGAGCGTGCGGCTGGTGGCTGCGATGATGACGTCTCGATCCTCATCGTCCTTTTGCCCCAATATGGCAGAAATGCCGACCCCCGACCAGTCGGTCATAAAATACAGCGGCCGGCTCGGGTCGTAGGCGTGTATGACCACGCCCGGTTCGGTGAGCCGCTTCTTGAGCTGGGCCAGCGCGTCGTCGTGCTTATTGCCCCACAGATCCTTGACGTTCTCGTTGCCTTTTCTCAGCAGGCAGTTCAGAGGCCATGCCAGTGACGAGTAGTCGTCTTTGCCGATGCGCGCGGCCATAATTCGATAGAACTTCATGAATCCCAATATGGCCCGAACGCCTCTCACATCCTTGGGCGTAGGTAGCTCGAGCAGGGCGGCTACCTTCGCCTGGTGTGGTGATAGCTTTCCGGGTCGCAGAAGGAAACCCAGAAACTCACATCCGCCGGCGGCGAAGACTGACTTGCCCAGGTGGCCGCGCAGTCCTACCTTGCTTAGGCGCTGCATGACTGCCTCCAGGTCGGCCAGGTGTTGGCGGGCGGTGGGCGAGGTCACCAAGATGTCGTCGCAGTATACCTTGGCACAGCTGAGTCCGCGCAGCTCGTGCTCGATTACTCGTCCAAACATCGCGGTGCTGTTCGCGCTGCCAAAGGGCATGCGCTTGTAGACGTATTGCTCGGGAGCGGCGCCATCTCGAGCCCACCAGAAGCATGTTTTCAGCGACGCATCGTCGGTCAGGACGATCTGGTGAAATCCGCTGCGCAGGTCCAGCTTGGTCATGTATTGGTCATGTATTGGTCGCGGCCAATGTCGTGAAAGAGGTCTTCGGGTAGCCGCGGCGGCGTGCGGTCTCTGAGCGATAGCTCGTTGACGCCTCGTAGGTCCAGTGCCACACGCTTGTCCGTCCAGGAGCCATCTAAGGCCTTCTTCATGGCCACGACGACGTTGCAGGTGTTTTCGCAGTACTTCGGGGGTTTTTCGATGATGCCGTCCGCCAGCAGCTTGCTGAAGTGTTCATCGATCAGGCTTCGCTCAGCTGGTGAGAATCGCCTGGGTTTCTATCTGGTAGTGCGAGGCGGACTCGTCCTTGAAGGGGATGTCAAATTTGCCGATCTCCCCCGTGTATCCAGGTAGGTCGGTGGCTGAGGTGGCCATGAAGCCCTTCTCGCGGCGCAAGAGGTTTCGTAGGTCTTGCCATTCTTCGTCGGTCCACGCACCCTCGCCGTTGAAGCCCGCTTGAGGCCCCATGATCACGTCCAGTTCCTCATCGCGGACGTGCAGCTCTTCGACGTCGTCCTCTCGGCCGAGCGGTACGGCGCTGTCCACCTCACCGGCCTGCGTGGCGAAAGCTCGTGCCTGGTAGTGCCGCCGTGGCCTCCTGCGCCGCTTGCGGCCCCTACGGGCGTGGCGTCGGCTTTTTGCCCTCCTGAGGCTGGCTCTGCGCTGTAGATGATGGGAGGATGGCGCCCCACGGCCCTGCTGCCTATTCCGCTTGTTGGCGCGCTTGAAGCGGCTGGGGGGGTCGTTGCACTTCGGGTTGAGGACTTTGAACCGCATTATGGCATTGGTGTTGACCACGCGGAACTGTGTCCACGAGTATACCGCACCAGCTGTTGCTGCCGCCGCCACGCACCAGTTGGGCGTGCTCTTCCATGCTTCTGTCGTTATGAGCCTGGACATACACCTCCATGATCAGGTGTCCCACGCTGTTTGCCTGGACCGTTGTGAGGATGGTCCACGCTGCTATAAATGCGCATCCAAGCTGCACGCACACTCGCTGCACCCATGTGCGGGCAAGGAGCTGCACTGCCGCTTTGGCCTTCTGCTGAGCCCGCCGGTTGCGCCTTCCAGCGGACTTGGGCACTGGGCCCCAGGCCTGGATGAGTGCCCACCTCATCCGGGCGCTAAGGGACCGCTCCACGAGTCATAACAGCAGGGGGAGGTTCAGGGAGAACCTCCGCACTGCTCGCCACGTCGCCTCTAGGAACAAGATCCCGACTGCTGTGTGGTGTACCGTTGTTGACCCGATCCACTGGGTCACCAGTACCCCAACGGCCCATGACGCCACTCCGTGAGTCGCCGTTGCGGCTGCCCCTGTGGTCGCGGCGATTGTGATGGCGGTGGCGTGTTCCAGGTCCCATGAGCCGGGGGCCCACAGGCATGGCGTGACGGAGACCAGAGTGTACGCGCTGGCCCACGCTATGCTTTCCGCGCTGAATCCCTTGGCCCACATGGTCGCGACTGTGACCAGCCCTGCAGTGACGATGTTGTTGACGGCGCGTGGTGCTGGTGACGGGGCTGTGGTTTCGGCCACGGTCGTGAGTGTTAGTGTGTGGACTTCTTCGTGGCGTGGCAGGGAGGTCGCGCCTGACCTCTGTTGCGCGATGGCGAGCTCTGAGGCGTTGTTCCATCTGCCCGCGGGGTCGGTTGGGGTGGTTGCGGCGTTGTGGCAGGCGAGTCGGGTGGTTGTTGCTGGGCTGGGGCCGATTGGGCACTCACGGGTCGTTGCTTGGGTTGCTTGACCAGGCGTGCTGCCGTCGGATGCGACTTCCCGGGCGGCTGTCCCCTTGCGATTGTGAGTGGCCGGGGTGGAGTTCGCGGGGTGACCGTGGTGGTGTGTGGAAATTTGAAAAAAAATAGGTTTGGTGGTCCCGTTTGCCCAGTCTGTGATGCTGAACTTTGGGGTTGTTTCCCATTCTGCGTCTGTCGTGCTTGGTGGTGTAGTATCCCCCCCCCCAGCAACGGGAGGAGAGGCTGTGGCTCGACAGAGTTTGGTGGAAGCATGAGGAAGAGGGTTGGAGGTGTTGGGGTGTTGCTGGTGATGGCAGTGGGGATTAGGCTGTGACGGATTTGCGAAGGAGAATATGCACATCATGGCGGTCATTAGCCAGATGTGCAGTGGCACAGGGATGACGGCGCCTGCGTGGGGCTCGTACTGTTTGCGGGGCAGGGCGGTAACGGGCCTGTGGGGGTGCGGGTGATGCGATAGGAATGGGGTGACTGTGGTGGGTAGGTGGCGAGCCATGTGCGGTTGGGGTTGGGCGGCTGCCGACGTGGGTGCGCACTCCGCGTGCGTAGTTGTGATCGGTTGTGCGTGTGGGGGTGACTGTGGGGAAAAGTTGCGTGTGTGTTGTTGCCGCCCAGCGCGAGCCGTTTGCCCTGAACCGTCGTAATTTCAGGGGGCGGAACCCGTTGGTTACTTTGACGGTGTTGATGTACATGAGCTCGGTAGCGTCGCGCACAAGTGCCAGCTTTTCTGGCCGTGTATCTCCCTCGAGGATGCGGCAAGGGGAGTAACCACGCAGGACGAGATCACTGCGTGCGCCTGACACTGCGCAGCGGTCGGGGAGGAAGCGGTGGTATGGGCGGTTGATGGTGATTCCGCAGAATGGGCAGTCGCTGTTGCGCGCGGTGTTGCGTAGCGGTCGTGATGGTGGTGGGGAGGGTGTGAAGTGTGGATGGTTGATGGGGTGGCGAGAGCCGGCTGCCGGATTGGGATGTGTGTTTTCGCGGCCGCTGGGGCGTGTGCGGGCCCGTGATGTGTGCAGCACGTGCGGGATGTGGTCGGGGAGCTGGTGTGAGGAAATGGGATTTTCTTGGGGTGACAGGGTGTCGTCCACGAAAATTGACAGGAACAGTGAAATATATATATATGTAATTGACGGAGTTGGGTATATATATATATATCACAGAAACCTAGAACAAACAAAGCTGTCAAGCAGGCGCTTCGGGTTTCACAGTGCGAAGATAATTGAATAATATACGGGAGGTGTTTTATTCCCTGATCTAAGCAGGACCGTGCCAGACAAGACGGCACCGCGGGTCGAGGGGTGACACAGGCGGACAGGACTGCCACCCCCTTACAGTGGTGGGGCTGAAGTCACTGTTCCCATGACACCACCTCACCCCGAAGAGGTGAGGTGCCAAGGCAGCATCCTAACCCTAAACCCTAGAGATACAAATGTTATAAGTCCAGGGGACAGCGAGATCCAGCTAACGAGAATGCCAAGTAGCCGACCTACAACAGTGGTTCTACGCAGAATTGAAGGGCAGGGGTCCCGATGCTCTAAGGGGTCTCTGCCGGCGCATCGGACGGTGTCACGTCGGTGATCGACACCGCCGCAGCCGTGCTGCCGGCGAAAGACGGAATCCAGACAGGTGACGAGCGGAACGCCGGCCAGTCTTCCTCGTCATCGTCGTCGTAAACGGCATGGAAAGCTGGCGGCGTCGCATCAGTTTGTTCTTCGTCGGAATGCTCATCGTGGAGGTCAACACCCGAGAATCGGACGGTCATGGCTGCCGCACCCGGCTGGGCGGCGTCGTCCAGCGGCGGGGGCTCCAACGCCTGCAAAGAGCTGGCACGGGCTGCCGGCGGTGGCGCAGGCGGCCATGCAGACATCGGAGGAGGAGGGGCCGCCGTGGGGGCGGTTGCCGGCGCCCGCCCCGGAGCGAAGGATGCCGAACAGGAGTAAGGGCACACACCCTCGGTGTCGAGGTGGCCCGTGGTCACCGCCCACAGGCGGAAGCAGGTGACACAAACTACTGTAGTCCGGTGCCCTCCCACTGCAGGTAGCAGGCATTGCGCACCGGCTTCCACTCACCGACGGGGGGCGCCAACTGCTTCCAGCCGAGGGCATGCATGGAGCCGACGGTGGGCTTGCCACCGCCACCACTGCCGCCACCGGCCCACCGCCCCTGCCACCACCGCCACCAGCACCACCGCGCCCGGCACCACCAGATGTCGGAGGGGAAGGCGCGGAGAGGCGGGCCAAGGTGAACTCGTCACGATACACCTTGGCGATGCGCAAGGTGAGGGCGGCGAAGGTGAAGGGGATGTTGGCCCCAAGGTCGCGCAACACCACCAGGTAAAGTGGTGCGACGTGGGGGGAGACGGCCGCAGAAGCACGAAGGACGCTGTAGAGGTCCGCGACCATGTCGGTGTCGCTGTACTGCGGGTGGAGTTTCTTGTGCTTGTCGGCCAGCGTGCGGAAGGCCGCGAGTTGCGGGGCGGGGTCGACGGTCTCGTCGAGAATGACCGCCCTGAGGCGGACCCAGAAGCGATGTGCGTCGGGGTCCCCGATGCCCTCCACATGGAAACGAAGGCGCTGCAATGCGCAGCGGCCATCGCGGGGATGCACCTCCGCGGACTCCTCATACAGGGTGAGGGCAGTGGAGCGGAGGACCGTGGGGAGGACGGCATACACGAGCTCGTTGAGGACGATGTGGTAGTCGGAGTACTCGTTGTCCAGGTCCAGAAGCTTGGCGATGTCATCACGGGAAACGGGCCCGAAAACATGGGCCATGTTGGCGAGCAAGACCGCGAAGTCCGACTCAGCTTCAGGTCCATCAAGAGTGAGGCCGACGGTGCTCTTGAAGCCGTGGGTCCGAAGGAGCTTGGCCAACTCCTCGCCGTAGGAGAAGGCGTAGTCCAGCTTGTCCGCGAATTCGGTACGCTGGGAGGGCTTCACAGGCGTGGAGACCCAAACCGTAGGGTCAGCGTAAAATTCAGCAGAGGTGGCCGCCCGAGAGACTGGGGTCGGCTTGGTGGTCAACTGCGACATGCGCACAATCGAGCCCCCAGTGCCGCCACGGTCGGGGCTAGCGGATGAAGTAGGGCTGGCAGAGGAATGCCCTCCAGGAGAACCCCGCGCAGCGCGAAGGCGGCTGCCGAGACGCGGTCCGTGCTCATCTCTGGAAGAACGTAGCGTGGAATGACGTCGGGTTGGGTGTGCGAATGCCGCACGAAATCCGGGAGCTGGTTCCGCTCGAGGAAATGGACCGGTGCCGTAAAAAACACGCGGTTTGTGGTGAATGAAGAAGCTGGCAATGCGCGCAGCTAGGTGCAAGCAGCTTGTTCCGCTGCAAGCGGCCGCTGGTTCCGCGGGATCTTAGAGCAGTGAAAATCGAAACACCCACTGAGTGGTGAACCGATAACCTGACAGGAACAGTGAAATATATATATATGTAATTGACGGAGTTGGGTATATATATATATATCACAGAAACCTAGAACAAAGCTGTCAAGCAGGCGCTTCGGGTTTCACAGTGCGAAGATAATTGAATAATATACGGGAGGTGTTTTATTCCCTGATCTGAGCAGGACCGTGCCAGGCAAGACGGCACCGCGGGTCGAGGGGTGACACAGGCGGACAGGACTGCCACCCCCTTTCAGTGGGGGGCTGAAGTCACTGTTCCCATGAAAAATGTGGGTTGGTGAGGTGGAGGTCGTGTTGGGTGTGGAGGAGGTTGCTATGTGTGGGGAGTGGGGGGCTACCTGCTGTGTAGTATGAGTGGGGTGCGGAGGGTTGCATGTCTGGCGGTGCTGGGCTGTTGTTGGGGTCGTGGTGGTGTTGCGGGTGGTTGAGCGGAGGGCGGTGTGCGAGTTGGGGGGGTGGCGTTGTGCCTTGGGAATGATTCACATCGTTGCTGCGGTGCACGTCGCGAACACGAGCATAGTGGCAAGTGCCGCGCGATTCAGGGTGCCGACCGGTGACTGGGAGTCGGGCTGTTCTGCGTGGCTGATGTTGGCGTCCAGAGTCGCGGCGGCTGTAGCGGCGGGCAGGACGGCCATGAGGATGACCACGCACGCGATCATGGTGGCCTTTGTTGGGGGTGAGGTTCGTCGTACCCCGGCTTGTGGTGAGTTCGCACTCCGGCTGGGGGTGGGCAGGTGCGTTTCCCCTGGCGGGCGCTGTGGCGCTGTGGGGTCGTTGTTGGTGGGATGTTCGGGACAGACGTAGCCGGGGAAACCAATTTCCATAAGGTTGCAGGAGCACCCTGGGGCGTCTGCTGGGGGTGGCGGCGTCGCTGCTGTCGTGCCCAACCTGTTGTTGTAGAAGCGCCTGGCCCACTCCAGAATTGCGGCGCCGATGCTGGTGCTGACGGTCGCGGTCGCGGGGGTAGTTGCGGGCGGCACCGTGGGCGGGTCTGGTGTGGTTCCTTGGCGGGTGGCGGGTGGGTTGGTGTATGGGATAACGGGTTGGGTGTGATTGGGTGGTGCGTTGCTGGGTGGTGCGTGACGCACAGGGGGTGTGTGAGATTGGGTAGGGGACAGATCCGGGAGAGGGCGTGGACCACGGGCAGGGAACTGCAGCAGATATTCAGTGCGGGTGAGCGGGGCCTCATTGCGGTTGAGGCGTTCGCGGTTGACGATCATTTGGTGTCTGAATGGCTTTAACGCGATTGGCATTTTATCTCGTGGGTTCCCTGCCCTGTTGGGGACGGGTGGCTGGGTGATCCACCTGTCGTACATGGAGGTATGGCCGCTGACGTGGCATGGTAGTGTGGGGTGATGGAATTGGTGTAGGGACTGGTGGCAGACTTTGCACAGATTGCTGGTGAGGGGTTCGTCGCCGGGGTGAGAAGCGGGCTGTGGAGCAACCGTGTTTGTGGGGGTTGGGATGGGCTGTGGGGTGGGCGTGTTCGGAGTGGCTGGGCTGGGAGCTTCGGGGGTCTCGCTGCTGGAGTGGGGTCGCCCATACTGCTGACGGAAAGCTGTGCGCGTCAGCGGCGCTTGTTGGGAGGCGACGCGGCTGGTGTTAATAATGAGCATGAGGAGTGGCATCAGTTGGGGGGGAACTTTGCCGTCGCTGACCCACTGGGCGTAGAGCCCGGTGCTGCCGCTCAGGTGGCACGCCTGGAGGCCAGTGGTGCCTCGGCATGACCCTCCGTTGCAGAACTGGCAAGCTGTCTCGCCGGTGTTCTCGTGCCACTGCGTGAAGGAGCGTTTCAGTGACAGGGACGCGCCAGCGGCGAAGTGGGCATATGGCCAGTGATGAGATGCGTCGCCTTGCCTAAGTCGACGCCATTGGAGGATGGCTCCCATGCTGGCTGCGACAACGCAGCAAAGGCCGATGATGGTCATCAAGATTGTGGTGGCGCTGGAACGGGAGCTGCCACTGCGGTCGGCCTCCTCGTTGTGGGCCTGAACCGGGTTGATGTAGGCGGCCAAGAGGATGAACACGAGGAATACCACAAGAGCTGGCCGGTAATGGCAGGTGGTGCGGTATGCGGTCGGCGGTCGGCGTGGGCTGGTGTGGATGGCTGCCATGTCGTCGAGGTGTGCTGTCCATTCTGCCCCGCCCCCGAATTGTGCCTCCTGTGCGGAGCTGTGGTGTTTGAACACTTTGAGGGGCAGGTAGGCCTTGTGCTCGAAGTCGCCCGGCTGGTTGTGGGATGGTAGGCCAGTGCTGCCCCACGCCCGGGGTGGTGCGAGGCACTCCTGCGGACATGATGACGAAGAATGTCCACTGAGAGACAGCAGGACGTCGAAGCTCACGTGCGACGATGGCTGATGCCGGTCACGTCGGCCAGCACCATCTCGTTGGAGGTGCCGGGAGCGATGACGAGCATTAATTCTCCAGCGCCCCACTGACGGTGCTGCTGCGACGCCCCGCTGCCCATGCTGTGTCCACGATGGCCATGCTGGAGTGCACCTTTGAGGCCCAGCGTCCTCTTGGTGCACCTTGTTCATGACGAAGAGTAGCATCGAGCCGGTGTCCACGTTCGATCATGACGGACAGAGGTACCGCTCCCGTGCGCTGGTTCATGACAAGGATGGACTTTTCGGGTCCTCGTTGCACAGCAGGGTAATATTTACCTGTGCGCCTGAACCAGTCGTTCATGTCGGGGCTCATCTCCTCGAACGCTTTACTGGTGAGGCGCTGCAGCTCCGCGGTACTTGCTGGTGGTTAGCGTGGTGGTGGACATGGCCGCGGAGAGGCTCTGAGGGGGTTGTTGTGGTCCTCCTCCACCCAGTCGTTGGTCTTCATGAGCATCATTGCCGTGGCAGCAGCGGGCGGATCCTGATCTTCCTCTCTGCCCCGCACGGCGACGGGACGGAGCGGCTGAGCGGGCAGCGGCGCGCTGTCCATGCGACGGAATGACGCTGGGATGTGGCGGCGGTTAACCATGCTGCGGGCCATGTAGAGTGGTGGTGGAGGGTGCAGCGGCAGCTGGAAGGTGGTGTGGGGGACCGTGGCGCGTCGTCGTCGGCTGCGCCTTCTGGGACCTCGTCAGCCTGACATTCGTCGTAGCCTTCGGTGTCGCTGCCGCTGCTACTGTCGTCGTCGCTGGTCACAAGGTTGATGACGCCGCCGGGTGGTTGCCAATTTTCGGTCGGGGTTTTTGCGGTGTGTCATGCAGCATGTTGGGAGCCCGTGTAGGTCGTGTGCAAGGTCGTAGTGGCACACCTGGGTATTGCCTATTCTCATGGGCTTGCCGTCGGTCCCCATAGGGTACTCTGCCCATTCGAAGGGGATGACGGCATACGCGATGTCGAAGGTGTTGACCGGTGCGTTACCGGAGGGCACGTGGTGGCATAGGGCGTTGGACATGGCGGTGTATTCGCGGCCCATTCGCTGTTCCTGCGTTAAGGCTGGCGGTGATGTCGTGTCAGCCGCCGCGTTCTCGAGGCGAGGTGAGGGTGGCGGGCTGTCGGGGGCCTGGGTAACCAGGTGCCGGGTGATGATGGGGCTGTTGGGTGATGGGGAGGGGCTCCTGGGGCTGGCAGGGTAGTCGTCGGGTTAATGGTCGGGGTAGTGTTCGGGGATGTCGTCGGGAGCAGGGCTGTTGGGTGAATAAGGAGGGCTGTCCGGGCCAGGCCTCCGTGGCGAATGTGGGGGGCTGCTGGGGGCGTCGTGATGGTCGGCCGCCTGCGGCACCTCCCCGTCGCGGGGAGAGAGGGGCTCATCGGGGGTGGGGTTGTGCACGCCCCTCAGGAAGGGGCTGTCGTGCTCCATGATGGCAGCGTATGAGTGGAAATGCACGATGGTGTCGTCTGGTGCTGCGTCGTTGGGTGGGGCTTCGACGTGGCTGCCGCTTGGCTGCCAGGCGTGGTGGGTGCGTCGTGTGGGGGGCTGCAACCCCGGAGGTAGTCGTGTGGGGGGCGGCACGCTGTGGTAGTCGTAGGACCTGGCGTGCCACGTGGGTGCGTCAACAGTGGGGACGGTGTGGTTGGAGGCGCTGGGGTTGCTCTCCTTGCTGCCGTACTGCTGGTCGAACTCCACTTTAGTTAGCGGTTTTTGGTTTTTGGCGACGCGGTCGTAGTTCACGATCAGCATGTTCATCAAGTGTCGTAGACCGTGGGGCATTTTCCCCTTATTGACCCAGGGGTCGTACAAGGTGGTCTTGCCGCTCAAATGGCAGGGCAGTGTAGGGTGGTGGAACAGGTGTAAGGGTTGGTGGCAGAAGATGCAGTCGCCATTGGGCCCGCCGAGGTTGTCGCTGCATACCTTGGTCGCGCCGCGGGGTGTGGCAGTTGCGGGTTCCGAGTTGAAGGAAGATGCAGACGCCTGGCTCGTGAGCTGCCCCAGGAGTTTTCGTCCAGCGGGGTTGAGGCTGGAGGGGTCGAAGTTGTTGTTTGCGGGCCGGGGCGCTGGCAAGCGTGGGCGAGAGTTGTCGCTCCTGGTGGTGGAGGTGCGTGGGGGGATCAGCGGCTGCGCTGGCAGCCCGAAGTTGGGCTTGTTCTGGCCGGTGATCAGCATTTTTGCCAAGGTGGACAAAATTACGTGACGCGTACGCCCCCACGTACTGGATCAGGTTCTCCTGCTCGAGGTTCGCCTTCATGATCTTCGTCTCCATGCTCTTCAGCTTGGTGTGCACGTCCTGCGCGACCTCGGTCACCTCGGCGAGCGTGTACTCCTCGGTGACGTTCATGGCCTTGCTGAATCGCTCGCGGACGATGCCCGCGAGGTGCTCGGGCAAAGCTTGAAGCATAAACAGGCCCGCCGTCTGAAGGTTGATCACCTTCTGCGTGGACTCGTGGGGTAAGTTGACTCGCTCCATGAGTCCCACCAGACGGTCCCTGAGGGCGTGCGGGTCCTCGCCGGCCAGCATCTGCAAGTTCTTGATCGCGTTCTGGGCGGTCTCGGCCGACAGGTCCGCGCACTTCAGCCTCAGCAGGAAAAAGAGAACGCGCCACGCGGCGTCCCAGTCGATGATCTGGCCGGTCAGTACCTGGAAGTGGTCGTCACGGGGGAATGTGAGGGGCTCGCACATGTACCCAGTCTGCGGGGGGTACGTCTCAGTCTCCTCCAGAATCAGCTGAGGTAACGTCTTCTCGCGCTGTTGGGCGTCAGCACGAATCGACTGACAATGCGGGTGGCGTCCTCAGTGCTGCTGAAGATCGCGGGCAGGGAGCTGAATAGCGTGCCCTTGATCTTGTTGACCTCGTCGCGCGAGAGCTCCTCGTCGCGGTTCGCGTTCTTGTCGAAGACGAGGTTGCTGAGGAAGGCGCTGAGCTCGTTGGCCAGAGCGGTGAAGTCGCCGTTGGACATGTTGTCCTTGGTGAGGACCGGTAACGATTTCGGTTTGGAGGTCATGTCCGTGGTTCGGCAGTTGGAGGACGGGTTGAAATCTGCATGCACCGGCCTCGCCCCATTAGTGTGCCGCGTGCGGGTTGGTGGCCCTGCTGTCGTTGGGATGTCTGTTTTAATCACTGTCACGCGGTCATCCTGAAATCTTCAGGAGTGGTGTTCCACTGCCACGTGGAATTCTCGGCCACTGTCACGCGGCTGTCTGTTGGGACCACTGTCACGCGGTCGTCCTGAAATCTTCAGGAGTGGTGTTCCACTGTCACGTGGAATTCTCGGCCACTGTCACGCGGCTGGCTGTTGGGACCACTGTCACGCGGTCGTCCTGAAATCTTCAGGAGTGGTGTTCCACTGTCACGTGGAATTCTCGGCCACTGTCACGCGGCTGGCTGTTGGGACCACTGTCACGCGGTCGTCCTGAAATCTTCAGGAGTGGTGTTCCACTGTCACGTGGAATTCTCGGCCACTGTCACGCGGCTGGCTGTTGGGACCACTGTCACGCGGTCGTCCTGAAATCTTCAGGAGTGGTGTTCCACTGTCACGTGGAATTCTCGGCCACTGTCACGCGGCTGTCTGTTTTCTGTTCTGAGGCTCTATTCTCTTCATTGCGGCTCCCCACGGGCGGCTTCTTCACAAATGGCAGGCACGGCAGGTCGTGAGGGAGGCGACTTCATGCAGCGAACCGAGCATTTCATGCGAGGTGGGAACTTTGCGGCGAAACAAGCATTTCAGGCAAGGGGCGAGCTTGGCAGCGAAACGCGCACTTTAGGCGAAGTGCGAGCTTGGCGGCAAAACGAGCATTTCACGCGAGGTAGGAACTTTGCAGCGAAATGAGCGTTTCAGGCGAGGTGCGGACTTGGCAGCGAAATGAGCATTTCACGCAAGGTGAGAATTTTGCAGCGAAATGAGCATTCCAGGCGAGGTGCGAGCTTCAGGGTGTATGGGGGAAACGCATACACCAGTCGGCCCTATCTGCTGCTCCGCGTTACTCGGATGACGCCTGTGCCTTGTCCAAGGCGCCTTACGTGCGGATGCCAGGGGGTCGTCAAAACCTCAGAAGTCCTGTACTGCCCAGGTCCTGAGTGAGGCCAAGTGTTCTGTGATATGTGTCTGGCGGACTCGCGTGGGGGGCGTCGGCACAGTGGGCACGAGGCGTTGTGTGCCAACCACGTGACCAAGGAAAGCGAATGGCAGATGTGCCGTTCCTTAAGGCATGGGCACTGCAGAGCGTGGGAGGCGCAAGGTTGCCACGCAGGGACCGGGGCCAAGCAGATGATGCACGCGTTTGCGCAGGGTGCGGGACTTCGCTGGACTGTGATTCGGGGGAAAACTTCATGAATTTGGCGCTGGCGGGTCATTTTCCAGGCAGTGGCACGCAGCATGAATGCCCAACTGGGACGACCGGGCTCCCCTTGCACGAAAAAGGGGTGGGAGTCAGCCGAGAGCTCAGAGCGGTCTTTCAAAATCAATGGAAAGTGGAAGGTTCAGTTTGTTCTCAGCAGACTCGTTGAAACGTTCCTATTTGAGAGTCTTGAAAACTGGCACGGTCGACTGTGCATCCCCAAAAACCCGACAGGCAACCTGGCGAAAAGGTGCCTGGTCAGTGAGGGCTGTCTGGTGAAAGGCAGCGAAGAGTGAAAAAGGGCTCGTGAATTTCCAGCTCCTCAGGGCAGGCTGACAGGGCTCGGCCTCGTTGCCACAATAGTTTGGACCGGAAGGCGTGTGGATGCACAAACAAGACGACGGTCAGTGGGCAGCTCGCTCGGGTCAAATTCACAGCTCTTTCGGGCTGGTGAAAAGGGCAAAACTCAGCACTCGGGTTGCGCTGACCAGCCCGCTTGGGAATGCCCAGAGGCGAGAGCACTCAGGCGGGTAGACGCTCTCAGGGTATGCAGCAGTCGGTGTTGGCCAAGGTAACCGGGCAACAGGCCTTCGCGAATCCATGCCATATCAGCAGCAGTCGAGTGGTGTGAATTCACCCGCCGGTGATATGAGCCGGCGAGCGTGGGGATGCACACCAAAAATAGCGCAGAGCCCGCGAGGAAGGAACGGCCGTCTTGCTAGCTTCGCAGATTTCACCGAAGACGTAGCGTCGAAGGTTTGGTGTGACAGCAGTGGGCTGGGGAGCAAGTGCTGAATTCCACCGTGTCGGACGTGTTCTTGCAAAAGTCGCGCAGCTGGACTGGCTGCCCCGGCGTTACCGCACTTCTCCGCAACGCTCTGGGAGGTGGGAATTGACGGGTGAGCGAAGTGCTGCGTCTCACCTGAGAATTCCCACCGTAACTTGGAAAAGGAAAATAGTCGAAGGCAGCGAAGAGGACGCCTTCACGTGAAAAGGGCTGGAAAGGGGAAGTTAAACGTTCAGCGCAAGGCGGTGACGTGTAGCTGCAGCACGAACACACACCGCAAACACACACACATACACGTGAATTCCCGATACAACTTTGCGCGCCTGTACTTTGCCGTGGGGTGAATTCAAACGTGGTCCTGGCTCCTCGTCAGCTCAGCGTGACCCTGCGCGTCAGCCCGTTTCTTGCGGGAAGGCATGTTTAAATTCACATAGCGCCTGGGCGTCTCGACCTTACCTCGACTGCGTGGAGCTTCGGCCTTCGGAGGAGTGAATTTACTCACGACTGTGTGAGTGCGAATTTATGTAAATACGTCGTAGCGAAGCGGGCGCGAACGTGAATTCGTATCCGAGAAGCTTGCGATATGCGTTCGTGCGAAACGGGTGCCGAGAGCTGTCCCTGACTGATTCAAGCTGGCGCAGGGTGCGTTAAATTCACAAGGTTGCCGTGAATTCGGCAGGAAAATATCTTATACTTCAAACTTACGCACGACCAATATGATTTTGAAAGGTTCAATTTGTTCTCAGCAGACTGATTGAAACGTTTCTATTTTCCTGTTAAGAAGCTAATTTCCTACAGCTGCAGCGAGGTCTTTGGTGACCTTTCGGTTCGCAATCTTTCGCCTTCTCCAATCGGCGGTCTGTTTCTACGTTTGAATTGTCGCTGGATGCTACATTCCGTTGGTGACTTTTGAGATGCCATATTTCGAACAGAGTTGCTGTTGTGACGCGATGTCACATGTGGTGCGTCAGCTGCGAGTCGGTGGGCGCTCCCGCGCTCGGGGCGCTTTGCGGCGTTTCGCGTCGTTCTTCTTGAAGATGCTGCTGGTGCCAGCTGCGATCCGGTGCGGCGAACCAGAGGTCTTGTCCACGTGGCGCGGTTGAGATGCTGTGGTGCCTGTGATGTCTCTTGATCCTCGTGAGGCCGTGGATGGGCTTGGCTTGGTCCGGCGGACTTCGTGTGACATCCGGTGGGGGTGTCATCCTGTTTGCGAAAGTGTGAGCTCTCTGGGAGAAAAGCATTCTGGATGAACAGAAGTTGGGTCTGCGCGAACATAAATCGGGTTTGGGTTGCTGTCGTACACGATGACGTGGCTGTCCATCTGGAATTCGGCGTTCAGTTCTGAATGCGTAATCGACTGTTCCCCGTTCCCCCCCGTTGCGGAGCGCTCGTGTAACAAAGACGACACGTCACGATCCCCGTTCATGCATCGCCTGAGAGCGTGCTCATAACGATGGTGATGATCCGCGATCCGCGTTCTCGTTTCGCTTTGGATCGTAAACCGTCATCGGAAATCCCGAACGCACTGCACCGTTTCTTCGCGTTCCAGTAATCGATGACATCAGAAATGTCAATGACATCAGATGTCAGCAGAAATGTCACTGGCGCGCCATGGCGCATGGACACAGTATCGTGAGCTCTTGACTTCCCATTTAGTCTTACGTGCGTCTCCGAAGTTTGAAAGCACGGAGCCGAAAACCACACTGCAAACTCTGATTAGATCAGCCTAAATAATTTGATTGTATTGTGTTGCTAGTATAAAATAGTTTCTGATATTTTCGCGTACCGTATATTTTCCGCAGGTGGTTGGTCATTGCGTGGTCGCCGCAAGCAAGATGCGTTTGGTGTTTACGTAACCCACACACCCACGCACTTTGTCGCTTGCCCAAAACTATGATTTACCCCATAATTTTCGAACGAAATTTTGAGAGTAGATCCCGCCTGCGCACCTATTTTCCTTTCGTAATTCACTTACAGTGTTCGCAATTTGAAGTCCATGAGCACGTTTGAAAATGGTCCATGGCCGTTGGTCACCCACGGAATGAGCGGACACCATTCCCGCCAGGTGCGCTCACAACCTTTTAGCATGATCGGAAAGGTGCATCTACCTGCGCACCTTGATTCATTGTGATATCCTGAAGGGCAGGTGAGTTGGTATAGGGACGCTCGACATTTGATGTGGGGCTAGGAGCTCCCACGTTACGTGATGATTAAGTGATTTTTAAGTACTTGTTTTGTGTGCGTTATCTGCCTTTAGGCTAGCTAGTTGGAAAAATGTGCTTTCAAATTGAATTCTTCGATAGAATTTTACAAGTGTGTGTGCCTGTTTGCATGTTTTTACTGGATCGTGAAAAACTGGGCCTTTTCAGCTTCTAAAAAGGCCCAGTCTAAGTTCCAAGTGTCGCAACTCAAAATTGCATAACAACCGCCCCATGGCTCTTGGCGAGGAGGCGGGATATAAATATCCGACGCACCGATCCCAGTTACCACCCCAATTGCTTTTGGGCTCTGGTGGTGTGGAAACACTGGGAATCTAAGGTATGTCTCCATGCTTTCCGTAGCATGTCTTTTGCAGTCATTGCTACTACAGTTAGTAGCAGTGCAACTTGTAGCGCGATTTGCACTTGCATAAATAGCGAGTATCGTGATATAGGTGCTTGTAGTTTTTAAGGTCCGACGATGCGAACTTTGTTTTAGATAGACAGTTCGCTCAAATGAGGCTGGGAGTGCGTTAGCCTTCGGCACGCCCTGGGGTGAAACCCAACCCAGCCAATTTAAGGTACGCTCTTGTCCTTGTTTGAGCTTTTTATTGCATCGCACTTGGTTTAGTCTTTCTTTTAATTAAGAGAGTCGGGTGTGTGTCGGGATAGTGACGGCAGGGAGCTTTTCACTTGTTCAACGACTCGATGAGGGATGGCCTTGCATAGTCAACACAGGTATATGCCTCGTGACAAGTTGCTCGAATAGTATGCAATTATGATTTTGCTAGACTAGTTTGCACTTAAATAAACTTGCTTTCAATTGTCCTGTCGGCACAATTTGCTGGTTAGTATTTCTTGCACAGTCACACGATTTTAGATTTTAATAAGAATCGTGTAAGGCATCAAACTGCATCTGTCCTTCACAAAAAAACCTGATTGCCTAGGACAGCAACATCGCTCCTTGCCTTCACTGTAGGTAGAACCTAGAGTTCCTCAGTCTAAATATGCGATTCAGTGGGGAGGACACTGTTATCGTGCAATCCTTTGTGCCTGAACCAGCTCGCGGGAACCATTGCGATTGAACTGCTGTGCCTAGGACAACAACATCGCTCCTTGCCTTCACTGTAGGTAGAACCTAGAGTTCCTCAGTCTAAATATGCGATTCAGTGGGGAGGACACTGTTATTGTGCAATCCTTTGTGCCTGAACCAGCTCGCAGCTCGCGGTGGAACCATTGCGATTGAACTGCTGGGTAATAGTTAGGCGAACTGGGCCGGATTCCCTTTAGGTAATCCTTCCCCACTTAGAGTGGTGGTTTATTTTTTATTTTCTTTATTTTCTTTTTATCAAACTGTTTTGTTTTAATGTATAGACTTATTTTAGCTATTGACTTTTCGTATTGCTGAATAACTGACTGTGGTGTTTTGGGGTAACGTTGCGGCTGATAGGCTGCGGGCGGCGTCTGTGGTTACTGTGCTGAGGTGCTGTTGTCGTGACAGGTCGTACTGTCGTGCTTTGGGGGTTGGTGCATTGTGGTACGCGTGAAAAGCGCTGTCGGGTGGGTAACTGATTGTGAGGGAGGGGGTTTTTAAAGGGCGGTGTAGCAGTCGCGCTGAGTATAAATGCTGACGTGGCCTTTCGCGACCTTTGGCTGTTTCACTTGTGTGCTGGGGCGGGCGGGCGCATAGGCTTGGCGCATGCGAGCATGTGCGTTCCTTGGGCCGTGATGAGGCGTGGTTTATATCTGAAGGGTGACTGGCTGACGGGGACGTATTGTGGTGAGCTGGCTTATGGGAGCTGGTGGTGCCTGAGTACGAAAGCGGGGCAGTGGGTGTAACAGAGTGGAGAAATACAACAGTCTCTCAAATATAAGAATATCCTATTATAAGAAACTCGGGGCGGAACTTTTTGAAATGTGTTATGTACTTGTATATGGGGATGATGTGCTTAGATATGGAAATCGTATTAATAATATATGGGCCGACCTTGATTCTCCGACATTCTTATATCCGAGAGACTACTGTAATGGTATAACTGGGTGGGCGAGAATGGGGGTGGCCGAGTGGGGGAAATGGTGTAGCCGAGTGGGGAAAAATGGTAATAACTGAGTGGGAAAGTGGGTATAATCGCATGGGGGGGTTGGGACGTGACTGAGTGGGGAAATAATGGTATAACTGAGTGGGCGAGAATGGGGTAGCCGAATGGGGGAAATGTGCCGCCGAGTGGCGGAAAATGGTAATAACTGAGTGGGAAAGTGGGTGTAATCGCATGGGGGTAGGGACGTGACAGGGTGACAGCGGTGTGGGGGCGCAGCCCCCCGTGTCTGGAGTGTTCGTAGTTGTGACAGCTGTCGCGATTATGCACCGCGTGCTGTGTCGTGGCGGGTGGCGTGCAACGGGTGTGCGGGTGGGAGGTGACAGTGTCGACATCGGATCCGGTCCGACCTTGCCAAGTTAGCTCGGCATCGTTGCCTTGTAATCGGTGTCGGGGTCGGTGCAGGCCTTCGGCCCGCACTTGTAGGCGGTGCCAAGGCCGGTGCAGGCCTTCGGCCTGCCTTGACAGTGTCGGTGCAGGCCTTTGGCCTACACTTGTAGGCGGTGCCAAGGCCGGTGCAGGCCTCCGGCCTGCCTTGACAGTGTCGGTGCAGGCCTTCGGCCCGCACTTGTAGGCGGTGCCAAGGCCGGTGCAGGCCTTCGGCCTGCCTTGCCAGTGTCGGCGCAGGCCCTCGGCGTGCCTTGCCAGTGTCGGTGCAGGCCCGTTAGAGGCTATCGCATGCATGCCCGTAAGAGGCGTGTGGCATGCCCGTGGGAGGCGTGTGGGCAGGGCCATCCGCCATGGGAGGCTGTCGCAGGCCCGTGAGATGCCGTCGCATACCCGTGGGAGGTTGTCGGAGGCCCGTGGGAGGCCGTCGCAGGCCCCGCCGTTAGAGACTGACGCAGACCCCCGGGAGGCTGTCGTAGGCGTGTGCGTGGCGCCGTGGGAGGCCGTCGCAGACCCGTGGGGGGCCGTCGCAGGCCTGTGGAAGGCCATTGTTGCAGGCCCGTGGGAGGCTCGTGGGAGGCTGTCGCAAGCCCGTGGGAGACTGTCGCAAGCCCATGGGAGGCTACAGTAGGTCGCGGTCTATAAGAAATGGCACCTACAAGAAACCAGTCGCTAGTTTTCTGTCCAAAAGTTAAGAAAACCGTAAGAAACCACCCGCTAGATTTTCCATGGGAGAGGTCTTGAAAATCCTCCGATCAAGAAAAAACTTACGCTAGATTCATCAACCTAATCGCTATATATAGTCCAAACATATAGGGTTTATCAAACATATATGCTGATTTTGAGCCTATCCTCCAGCATGCCGCATCCCGTATCCAGGGTGTGAGGGGTCCTCCAAAGCATCATCGCAAACTTGGAAACGAATGGCCGGTTGTTTCGTAGAACGTTGCCCAGTCCCAAATTGTTTAAACTTACAGAACTCAACTGCTTCAGCTCGAAACTCCTTTCTCTTCTCACTTTGAGGAGCATTCTCAAACCACTGCCCAGGGACGTTTATCACTACTTTTAAAGCTACCTGCTCATCTCCAGGGTACTCCTTTATGAAGAGGTTTGTGTTGATTGACGGTTGAGTGAATACTTTCTGCTTCCCTTTACTCATACTATTATTCGGCAAAGCGCTGACTCGTGAATTGAATTCGCAGCGAACTCACGGGGGTTTTCACGTTTAGTGAGCGAAAAACTGAGGGGCGCCTGCAACGCTCATACCAGAAGGGTTACGCAAAATAATCAGATAATTGCCATTGAACCGTCAGATTCGGAGCATATTGATTTTTAAACGGTGTAGAACCCGCCGGTGTCAGTGCAGGCTCTTCGCTAAAACCGACAATCGGTTTGGGATCGGATCAGGTGCTCTGGCTGGATCCGACTATACGGATCGTTGCAGTGCAGGGCTCTTGGCGCAAACCGCCGACGGGGTCGGGTTCGGCGCAGCTCGTTTTTCAAACGGTGTAGAACCCGCCGGTGTCAATGCAGGCGCTTCGCTAAAACCGATATTCGGTTCGGGATCGGATCAGGTGCTCTGGCTGGATCCGACTATACGGATCACTGCAGTGCAGCTTGAAAATTGACGGTGTCGGATCATCTACGGAAATGATCCGACACCGGTTTCGACACTGGGAGGTGAATAGGCTGCTAGGATCTCGGGTGTGCGCATCGCATACGAAATACTATTTTTGCTAACGCTTCCCTCATCCGTTGCCCAGGCTCTCTTGCAAACGAGCGCGCGAATGAGGGAAGAAACGCCTAGCGGAAACGTGGACGCGGTTGACATCCGCGTTTCCGCTAGAGGTGAAATTGCACTGCCAAACGGTCAGTATGTGTTTATTATGCTTATATGATATGCGTGATATGTTCATGCTGTGCAGGATGCGTCCCTGTTGGGCGTGAGTCGAGTTGGCTGGCTCGAATCACGCCCATGATTACCCCCCTCACAAGAACCGTCAAGCATCCTAGATTCCGAACGGATCTTGCTTCCAACCCATTCTAATTTGAGCAGAATTGCCTGCACACTCGGTATCGTGGTCAGGAACTCGCGTAGAATTACGTATCCGGTTCACTGAAAGCCCCATATCCGGTTCAACGAAAGCCACGTATCTGGTTCAACGAAAGCCCTGTATCTAGTTCAATGAAAGCCCCGTACCTGGTTCAACGAAAGCCCCGTATCTGGTTCAATGAAAGCCCCGTAATCTTGCTTGCGCAAACAAAGTTGTTCCTAACACTTATTATGTAGTCAACTGTACAAGGGAACCGTGGAAAGCAAGGGCAACGCACCTTTCATTTTTGATGGAGAATCTTTTACCCTGTCCTCTTTCTTGAATAGAGGACAATAAAATGCATACCATCAGTGTGTTCAACAGTACAACGATACCCGCCGTTGTCGCAAGAAAGGCACACCCTAGTGTACTTTTTCGGAGGCTTCCTCATGTTTGCAAAACGAAAGTGAACAGATGGGTGGGGGGAAAAAATTTAAACGCATTATTAAAAATTTAAACGCAAAATTTTAGACGCATATGCATGTGTCACAAACCTATTCCCCAAAAACAGATTGAAATTTCTATTCCCCATTTTGCACTTTTCTATTCCCGAATCATTATGCTACCCGGGGCAGCGGTGCCGGGTTGCGCGGGTTGTTGACGGGGGAAAACTTTTAGATATATCCCCCCGCAGCTGAGGGCGTACTGGGCGGGGAGCTTTCAGCTGGTTAAGACGGGAAGGGTGGGGTGTGTGTGTTGTGGCGTGGTATTGTGGGTGAGCGGGGCAGCGAGGGTGGTGGCGGTGGTCGGGGCGTGGATGGGGTCTTGATGCGTTTGCGGCTGGCAGCTTGGGTCTTGGTGGTGGTGGGTGCGTTGTGGGGGTTGGTGACTGTGGGCATCGGGACTTGTTGAGCGAGGGAGGAAGGAAAAAAAGGGGTTTGACTGGGGTGGTACCCCCCCCAGTTGAGGGTGCATTGGGTGGGGAACCGTCAGCTGGTCCCGCAGCTGATTGTTTGAGTGCTGTTGTTGGCGGGCGGCGTGTGTCGCGGCGTGTCTTTCTCGTAGTCGCTGGCTTTGGTGCTTCCGTTGGCGGGCGTGTCCGCCTCGTTGTTGCGGGTCTGAGTGTTGCTGGTGGCGGGTGTGTTGATCTCGAAGGTGCTTGACTGAACTGTTGGGACTGTGTGTGTAGTGTTTTTTTTGGAGTATGTTGTGTTGGGGCTGTGGTGATGTTCTCCAGCCAGGGTTACTGCGGGAGTGTTGCTTCTGGGTGGTCCTGGTGTGAGGTGGGGACTTTGGGGTGAAGGTGGCTCAGAGTTGCCGGGTGCCTGTTGTGGCGGCTCTGTTGTGGTGGTGGGGAGGTAGTGGGTTGTGGTCAGAAGGACATGGTGCATGCCGCTGCTTGCGGTTTGAGCCTACGCTGCAGTGTGGTGGCGGTGTCGGCGATGATGAGCCACACGTTGCGTCTGCCGAGTGGGCCTTTTTGCTTGCAGAGTAAGATGCTCATACGTTGCGCGGTGGCCAGCTCCCATAGCCAGCTCCGTCTGGCTGTGTGCGCGTCGAACACGTAGTGTAGGGGCACGTGGGCGCATCTCAGTTCTCTTCCTACTGTCAGCAATGGCAGGGCGATGTCGAGCACCCTGAAGGAGGGGCTGGTGACCACGATGTTGTAGCTGTTCATGCGTCTGACGTTGTTGGGTTGTAGCGCGTCCACTGGGGTGCTGGTGGCCATAGCGGGGTTGATGTCTGAGGAGTGCGTGTACACGCCGCGTGGGTGCAGGGCTGCTTCGATGGCGCCAGTGCCGGCGTAGGGGTCCCATACTCTATCTGCGGGCTGCCAGGTGATGTGTGTCGCCAATTGTTCGATTTCGGAAGGGGTGGTGACCACTAGTTGCGTGCCCCACTGTCTGGCGCTGACGCGTTGACATTCCGCGTCAGTCATCGGGTGGCGGTGTCTGATGGTGCTGGGGTTGGTAGCGGCTGCGTCTAAGAGCTCCTGGGCTTGCTGGCCGGCTTTCCGTCCCTCACCGATTTGGTTGCCAAACTCTGCAGTTACTGGAGATGTCGATGGCAAACTGCCCAAACCCTAACGTGGCACATCGTGATTAGAAAATAATGTAGAGTGTAGACTTGCTTCGTTGCTTCTAGTTGGGTTGATGTGGCCCCTAGACTAAATCTGACATTTCTTCCTAGCCGCCTGCCCGGATGTACCGGCTGGCCCTGCAGTGCACCTCCCTCCTTCGGGGTGAGGTGGTGTCATGGGAGTGCCAACTTTCTCCCCCCATAAGGGGGGAACAATGGTGCCCCCTGTGTCACCCCTCGCCCGGTAGGATGTCACTTGCAGTGCCTGCCTGTTTGCTCCGCGAGTGTGTCACGGTCCTGCCAGCTTAAGTCCGACCATCATTATTGTATTATCCGACTTTAGCCGAGAACCGAAACCCTACCGCGCTGCGATTTCATTTTTCAGTGATAAGCATATATAGCAATAATATCTGCTTTCACATCAGCCCCCCCCCCACACCCCCCGTTACTTCAGACCTTTCTTTTTAAACTGCGCCCAGTGGGGGCTCCTACCCCCACATCCCCCCATTACTACAAAAAGAATTTAAAGACTTCGCCCAGTGGGGGGCCCCCACACCCCCCCGTTACAACTAACTATTTTCCCAAACAGTTATCAGCATCGCGGATGACACCATTTCAACCCATCGACAGTGTCACCAACTTTCATTCTGGGAGCTTTGCGGACTGCGTTTCATGTCACACAAAAACCTGGCGACCACGTACTGAAACGAAAGTGTGACAACGACCACGACCACGACCACAACACTCAACAGTGGGGGCAGAGAGTTAAGAAATCGCGGAGAGTTAAGAGTATAGAGTTGAGAAGTATGAACGAGTTATGACGCATGACCATCGCGTTCGACGGAATCTATGACACGATATGCCCTTAAACTCTCCGCGCTTAACTCTCTGTCCACTTTGCGGAACCTCTCTATTAACTCTAAGACGTGCTACCCCCCAGATTTGGGGGGTGAGACACACCTCTGGGCGTACGGGCTTTGGGCGGCACGTACTTGCCCCCCACGGTGTTGTACGGTGTTGTGAGTGAACAAGGGGAGTACAAAGGTACATTGGATCATGCACCAGCCTTCATGAGGGGTGGGGATGGAGAAATTCCGAAAAGAATTATCACAAATCGAGATAGTAAATTATTAGGCAGTGGCGGAGGTGCACACGTGGGAGGGGCGATGATGTGATGGACACGTCGGTAAGTGGACATGCATCCCATCGAATCGGGGGAGGGCGGGGACCGCTTGGGAGGTAGGCGAGAATGCCTTTGACACTCTGAGGTCGGGTTAGCTATGGTTGGGGAAGAGGAGGTGAGATTAATCGGGTGTGAGGTGGTCCACGCTTGATGGGGAGCGATTTCCCACGCACCTGAGGGAAAAAACAATTGGCACGTCATAGAGATATGGTGCAGCCCCTCGGTGATGAAGAAAGATGGATCGGAATTTTGCAAATACAATCTCTCCAAGTCTAATTCAGTTGAGGTTAGGGGTGGAGAAGGGGGGTGAAGCAAGTTTTGAGGTGTAGGGGTTGCACCATATCTCTAAGACGTGCTACCCCCCAGATTTGGGGGGTGAGACACACCTCTGGGCGTACGGGCTTTGGGCGGCACGTACTTGCCCCCCACGGTGTTGTACGGTGTTGTGAGTGAACAAGGGGAGTACAAAGGTACATTGGATCATGCACCAGCCTTCATGAGGGGTGGGGATGGAGAAATTCCGAAAAGAATTATCACAAATCGAGATAGTAAATTATTAGGCAGTGGCGGAGGTGCACACGTGGGAGGGGCGATGATGTGATGGACACGTCGGTAAGTGGACATGCATCCCATCGAATCGGGGGAGGGGGGGGGACCGCTTGGGAGGTAGGCGAGAATGCCTTTGACACTCTGAGGTCGGGTTAGCTATGGTTGGGGAAGAGGGGGTGAGATTAATCGGGTGTGAGGTGGTCCACGCTTGATGGGGACCGATTTCCGAAATTCCGAAAAAACAATTGGCACGTCATAGAGATATGGTGCAGCCCCTCGGTGATGAAGAAAGATGGAATGGAATTTTGCAAATACAATCTCTCCAAGTCTAATTCAGTTGAGGTAAGGGGTGGAGAAGGGGGGTGAAGCAAGTTTTGAGGTGTAGGGGTTGCACCATATCTCTAAGACGTGCTACCCCCCAGATTTGGGGGGTGAGACACACCTCTGGGCGTACGGGCTTTGGGCGGCACGTACTTGCCCCCCACGGTGTTGTACGGTGTTGTGAGTGAACAAGGGGAGTACAAAGGTACATTGGATCATGCACCAGCCTTCATGAGGGGTGGGGATGGAGAAATTCCGAAAAGAATTATCACAAATCGAGATAGTAAATTATTAGGCAGTGGCGGAGGTGCACACGTGGGAGGGGCGATGATGTGATGGACACGTCGGTAAGTGGACATGCATCCCATCGAATCGGGGGAGGGGGGAGGGGGGTGGACCGCTTGGGAGGTAGGCGAGAATGCCTTTGACACTCTGAGGTCGGGTTAGCTATGGTTGGGGAAGAGGGGGTGAGATTAATCGGGTGTGAGGTGGTCCACGCTTGATGGGGACCGATTTCCGAAATTCCGAAAAAACAATTGGCACGTCATAGAGATATGGTGCAGCCCCTCGGTGATGAAGAAAGATGGAATGGAATTTTGCAAATACAATCTCTCCAAGTCTAATTCAGTTGAGGTAAGGGGTGGAGAAGGGGGGTGAAGCAAGTTTTGAGGTGTAGGGGTTGCACCATATGGTGCACGTACTTGCCCCCCACGGTGTTGTGGGGGTTTTTACCATGGGCTGTTGCTGCACGGTCAGGTGTGCATCCGTATGGCTATTTGTTGGGTTTATGGTTACAGCGTTACATTGCCCCAAACCACATTTTGTAACACCCCTAATGCTTTTTTCGGGGTGGGCCTCATTTTTTGGGTGTGCTCCCGTAGTTGTGCAGAAATTTTGGGGCGTTTGGGCGTGTTTTCCGAAAAAGTTTGTTTTTACGTAGAGCATTTTTAGGAATTCGCTTGTGGTCGAATGTCGGCAGTTCGCCCTCAAATTTTGTGTGTGGTACTTTCCTGTTCTTCCGAGCCATTCCCCAAAGTTTTTCGCCGTTCCTATCATTATACTGGCCTGTGTGAAGTCATTTGCATCTTTATTTGGTAGGGTTTCAGTAGGGTTGGTGTGTATGTTATGGTGTGGGCTTGTTGGTTTGCAAGGTGGGAGCCCTTATCACAGCGGTGCTGCGGGCGGCCGTGTGCACAAATCTGCCGTGTTGTCGTCTTGTGGGCAGTGGTTACGTGGTTAATAAGAACATTAAGAACCGAGCAGCCTTGATACAGTTACCAATTATTGTCATTCATGACAAACTGATATTGTTCGAAATACGGTGAACGCTTCATATCACTATTATCGACTGTATATCTGATTGGTCTTGGAATTTTATTTCTCGGAATCTTGTTATATTTAACTACGATCCAAAAATTAAAGATGTGAAGAGACATTCGGTGTTGAAGTCGGTATCCCTGTGAGTCAAATCTCGGGGCAACTGACAGCCAATTCCACATTACAAATATAGCTTGATCCCGCACTGAGTCTGCATGCCTCCGCACGGCAGTCCCCACCGAAACCATCGTGCATGATTCCCCATCGTGCATGATTCCACCTGCACATTCAACATCACCACGCACTTCTATTAGTCATGAGTGCACTTTATCTGAGTCAAGGACACGCATCTCAACGAAATCTTTTTACTCGTGTGAATTGTACATTGCAATCTAATAGCAAATGATTCTAATTAAGTTACACATATTACAACGTTTGGCATGAAGGTATCTTGCCTGATCTAAAGGTCCATGGGATCATCCTCGCCAACCTCGTTTTCAGCTAGCTCCTTCATTCCCCACACGTGCATGTGGTGACTGATGAAGCATTTACCAAGATGTAACGGGCACGGGGGCTGGCATTGAACACACGCATGCGTCGCCTTCGGAACCGACAACCTCTTCTTGCATATGGCCCTCGTCGTCTTGCTCTTACTCCACTTCCCGAGCCTCCGACATTCCACGCATTCAGCCCTGTTCTCAAACCGCTTCAATTTCGTCCCCATCGACTTGATCGTCACCGGAGTATGTTCCAGGACTGATGACGGTTTCATCCACTGGATTGACAGTCGCACCTTCCCTCGTCGGCCAGCTTTAGACGCAGTTGCGTAGATCGTGCGCTGTTCAAAGGCCAACTCATCTGCCAAGTTCGATCGAAGCCATCGATTGAACGGCCTTCGAGGTAGTTTGTACTCAAGCTCTGGCATTTTGACGACGACAAACATAACTAAGCACACATACGCATATATCCACGATTCCAGAAGCTTGAGGAAGATTCGTTTGTGTAGTCGCCTAAATTTCAGAGGACATGAATGTGTCGAATGTGCCTCCTGGTTCCATTTATCCACAGCGACCATGAACTCGTTGTATATCTTCACCGGCAATGGGCATCGCACGTCGTACGTTTCCCGGACGAACTCCTCTGCCACACTCTTCACGTTATGTGCGGAGACTTCGTGAAGCCACGCAATTGCCGTGCTGTTGAAGCAATTGGCGCGTAGTAGCTTCCGAAGCATATCAATCGAAACTCGATTGACGCACTCTCGAGCGGTGTCCTTTTCTGCAAATCAACACCATACCTAAGTTCGGAATCCAAACCAATTTCAATTGGACACGCATATGACAACCCATCTTTTTGGAACGGCCTTTCTTCTAATAGGAGGTCGAATTCCAAAACAAATTTTCGTGAATCGTTTGAGGGGGGCACTATTTCCAAAGAATAATTTGAAATTCAGCCTCATATTATCTACACGTATACAATATAGATGACATCGCATAGCCGGGACGTGCATACCTGTCAATGTGCGCCGTGGATGCGCTTTGCGTAATTCCACTGCCCCAGCACTGGCCTTGGCCGTTCTATGTCGAAACGGAAGGCATATCCGTCGAGCAGCCTCCTCACCCAACAACATGAACAGTGCGACGCGCATATCATCGTCAATCCCGTCAGCCTCGCCCGAATTTGGATTCGCCGTAGATGCACTCCGTTTTCGTTGTTTATTGTCATGTTTCGTTCTCCTTCGTTTTACCGAGCTCTCTGTCCAAGGAAATCCGAGTGTGGCCAGTAGTACCCATTGTGCATCCATCCACTTTCCGAACACTGCCCGGACGTTATCCATACTCATCCTCCACACATATTCCCCACGTTGCCCAAGCCTTTTTAGGGACTCCTTCGAGAATAACGCTGGCACGTGTAGAGCATTTTTCTTAAGTGTGCCGATGTAGTACAGTGATTGGGCAAACAACCATCGAAGCAAGTGGATAGAGGTGAAGAGTCTGTCCCCGATCACTAAAGTGCCACTTCGCAGTGCGCCCGCTGCGATCAACTCTTTGCAGAGTTTGATCGTGGAGCAGCCCATTTCCCCATACCCTCTCCACTCTACAGACGGCTGGCCATTCCCACCTCGAGGCCCGGATACACTGCACCACGGATCCATTCCAGTCAGTAAATGAAAATTGTGGGCTAGATATAAGCACGGCAGTCCCGTTCCTAGCCGCAGAATCGAGCAGCCGATAACCCATACGAGTCCATGCTCTTGAATCTTGCCGATAACCCTTCTTCTGAAGGAAACGTGAAATTTTGAGCCCATGACGTACTCGTCAAATGTCATGATGCCGCCGATTCGCCACATACGCATCAACGATTCTCGTAATGAATCGTAGAAGCGCCTATTCCGAAGAATAGGGTCATAGCCAGCCATGCCTCTCGTGAACTTCAGCCGTGGGTCATTAGGATCGATGAAAGCCAGGAATGAATTTATCTGTTTAAACCTATGCAGGGACATCGTTTTGGTCATCCCAGCATTCCTCTGATTTTCGTCAAGACTCCATGCTGCCTCCATATTTGGGGTTTTCGAGATGCCTTTGATGATCAAGATGGCAAGGTAAGCCTTCAGCTCAATGAGTGTGATGCACGGGCACATCTTGGAGCCAAGCATCCAAGCACCGCCTCTAGGTTTCCTCTTCCACAGATCTGGATACTCTTGGCGGTGTAACTCCATGCTCATGTTGGTGTATTTCACCCATTCCTTCAGCATGTCCTCTCCATCTCCGGATTGTGCTGCACGTCCAGAATTGTTGTCGGGAAATGCTATGTTGCTCGGGTCGCACGGCTCCGTAGAATCAGTCTCCCCAACGGTCCAAGTGATGACGAGAAAGAACATTTGGGCGAGGGTCATCCCTTTCCGGATTGGAATCCGTAGCACCGGATCCGTCAGCAATCGGGATGGCATTGGTACTCCATCTCCGTGATATATCGTGTTATCTGGTCCCCAATGCGTTTCAGGAGCATCCGCAGTGGTGTTATTCGCAGCGGCGGCGTCACCGGGATTGGGAATTCCGCCTACAACATACAGCGCATGTATAATCCATAAGCGTCTTCTGTTTACGCATTCCCTATTCCGCTCGAGATAAACGAATTTATTGCGTGAGATGAAATTCCGAAATGTGCCCCCACCCCCCTCCCCTCATTGGAAAGTTGCAGCAGAGTTTTATTATGACCCACCATTTTCATCAAATCGATGCATCATATTCATAAGGAGCCTTGGTGCGGTTATGTACAAAATACAATGCAGACGGGTGAAACAACGGGAAACCCTAACCCAAACCTCAAAACCCTAACAGCTGGGTATGCGGAAAAGGCCACACGGATAATTACAGGTGGAACCAGCCAAAAACGCTTCACGGAACCAATGTATGAACCGACAACAACATATGGAACAAATTCCGAGACGTTCCGAACACCTGCCGGTGAGACCGGAACCTCCGGCGGGCTTACGCTTTCGGCACCGACCACGATGAAAATCATTGAAAACCACAAAAAGGCACGCAAACAACCCAAATAACTGATAGAAATGTAGGAAAACAAATGGGACCCACAACATGCCATGATATTAGCGAAATAAGTGAATGTAACGCTGTAACGCATAATATACCACCAGAATTAAAAGCAAAAGTAAAAAGTTCTGAGTCGTTTGAAGATAAGTTAATGTATCATAGAAAACACTCGTGGTATAATAATGCGATATATAATATAACACGATGCGTATGGTACGGCTGCGGATTGTGATAGCATACCCGATTCGTGTAAGATGTCATCGCTGGCGGGTGCGGGTGCGCCATCGATATCCATATCTGTGCCCATGTCGTCGTCGTCATCGTCACTCTCGTCAACGATGTGATCATACATCGAATCATGCAAGCCCTCACTGTCGTCACTCTCTTCGTGGTATTCATAATATTCGTCTTCGTCGCCACTATCATCGGTATCAAATAATTGATCATTTGACATCATAGTCTGGCAATACCCGTATTATTACATTTCATGTGTTAAATATTTATTTCGATCTATAAACATGTGCCGGAGCCAAGATATGACCTGAGCAATATAATCGTATTGCATGACGATCATGGTGCATATGATCTACAACATGCCCCAGTGCAGGAAACATCGTGACGAATACATTATAGGTATATTACGTATACATATACGGAAAAGGCCACACGGAAATACAGGTTTTCACTTCTCAATAGCTATTAATAACAGCTATCACTAACAGCTATTTCGCACTGTTACTAACAGCTATCTAACAGCTATCTAACAGTTATGAACAACAGTTATTTCACACTTATCAAGGCTATTGCGCACTGTTACTAACAGCTATCTAACAGTTATGAACAACAGTTATTTCACACTTATCAAGGCTATTGCGCACTGTTACTAACAGCTATCTAACAGCTATCTAACAGCTATCTAACAGTTATTAACAACAGTTATTTCACACTTATCAAGGCTATTGCGCACTGTTACTAACAGCTATCTAACAGCTATCTAACAGTTATTAACAACAGTTATTCCACACCTATCTATCTATCTAGTTATCTATCTAGTTATCTATTCTTACCTCACTCTCCGTCCTCCTCCTCCTCTTCTTCTTCCCTCTCCTCCGCCCGTGCAGACCTGGATCTCTTCCGAGCCTTCCTGCCCGCAGCCTCCACCTGCAAACGGGCCAGATCCTCCTCCAATACCATCCTGAAACGGTTTAACCCCTTCACGTGTGGGTTCACCACCCACGGGAGATGTTGCGCTTCATATGCTTGCACAATACCCGTCACAATCTTCTCATAGTTGCCACCACCCACAGCCTTTTTGTACCACGGGTAGCCGATGGCGACAGGGTATGAAGGCACCGCCCCACTTCCCCAAAACGACGGGCAATTCTGAAAGCATGCACTGGGGATGTGATAAACACACGGGATATTGAGGTTCCCCCCTGCAGTGGCAACAGTGTCGACACGGGACGTTGTTAACCAGATACTGAACGGGAATTCCTCGTCCGGTATCTGAGTTAACAGGGTCCCCGTGGCAATTGCATGCTGCACCACCTTAAGAGAAAATGCCCTCAGAACGAAGTCGTGTACCTCTCCCTCCGACAGGTGTGCCCGTTGGAGGTGACCCTCCACCCCATTGCTCAGGACCTGGGACCGGAACACCTGGAACCACGGCGCACTGAGAAGAGAATGCCGGAGGATTATGCCTCGTTGCCTTGCTCTGTTTTGCAAGGAGACAACGAAGGCCCATATTTCCTCCCGACTCTTCCCAATCGCGTGGGGGACCGAGACGTACGCTAAGCCCAACTCGACCATACGGTGATTTAGGGAAAATACCGTACCGTCAGACCGTTTGACGTCGACCTCACACACCCAACGGACGGAAACCTTCCCGTCCGACTGGGAAGTGTGCACATCTGGATAGGCTATACGAAGCTTAACCAGTGTGTCTCGACTCAACTGCCTAAGCCACTCCTTGGCTATCCAGTGTCCCTCTCCCTGACCGAAGTCGAGGGCATCGAGACCTAGAAGCCTACCAGGGATCGACTCCGACTGCACGACGACGACGATGTCGTCGGCATCCGAAGGGTGCCATTCAAAGAAATCTGACTGACTTCGGGATAAGACTGTGCTCAAGGGAGCCGTGCTCGACATCAAGAACACGTATGAGCACGCCATGCTTTGCAGGAGGGTGTCAGGGAAGACCTCACGCACCGTGTCGGCTCCCGCCTGAGTAGGCGGGGCTTCATTCACGGTGAGCGCCCTCAAGTAAAAAGCAAATTTTAGTTGGCGTGTATGCTTTAGTATCAGGGATGAGTCTAGTCCTAAATGCAGGAGGGGGGGGACCTCACGGACAGCTTGAACAAAAGTCAAGCTGTTAGTTTCTAGGGTTTTTACTTTCACCTTCTTTAGTGAACGTAGAAGTCGATCAACGTCGGACGCCCCCTTCAGCAGCAACTCCTTTTCCACCTCCAGCCACGCCCTGCAGCACTGCTCATCCCCCTTGTTCCACCCCGTCAGCCAGTCAGTCACTCTACCCTTGACACCATTAAACTTGCACTTGACCGACTCATGCAAGTTATGGAAAAAGCTCCCTATCTGATAGGCGTGGACTAATTCCTTCCGCCTTAGAGCCTCCCTCACCAGATTTTCGGAGGCGGTTTTCACCGCCCCCATCAAACTGTGGGCTTCCCACATCTGGCGCTCGAGCGGGGTATCACCATCCCTGACGAAGAAACACCCTGTGAAACCACATTTGTAAAGAAATGCACTTGACTCACGCGTCCAGACCAGACTCTTGATGTCTGGCATGAGCATATTATTCAAGGCTAAAGAGCCATTGAAGTTTGTCCTGTTTTGTTTAGAGTGCCGTTGCTGCTGCTGGGACTGCGACTGCGACTGCGCAGCTAGTGCGGTGGCAGCCTCGGCAGCTTCTCGATCTGCGGCGGCCTTCGCAGCCGCCGCAGCCAACTCCGCAGCGGCAGCTTCCCTAGCTACAGCAGCCTCCTCAGCCGCTTTGGCCAAGGCAGCCTCGACAGCCGACACCGACACGGGTGCGGACGGGGTGGAAACACTCTGAGATGGAGACATGCTTTGTCTCCGAGATGGAGACAAAGGGGCGGAGGAGCGGAGACTGTTCTCCTGCGACTTTTCCGTGTCATCGGAATAGTTGACTAGAGGGGAGCCGCTGCGCAACGAACGGTTCGGTGCAAGTATCGGACTTGTATCGGACA
>LGRX02005254.1:0-41427 GCA_001247695.2 Cymbomonas tetramitiformis
CGTGACAGAGCCTAGGCTGGAGCACCGTGACAGAGCCTAGGCTGCAGCACCGTGACAGAGCCTAGGCTGGAGCACCGTGACAGAGCCTAGGCTGGAGCACCGTGACAGAGCCTAGGCTGCAGCACCGTGACAGAGCCTAGGCTGGAGCACCGTGACAGAGCCTAGGCTGGAGCACCGTGACAGAGCCTAGGCTGCAGCACCGTGACAGAGCCTAGGCTGCAGCACCGTGACAGAGCCTAGGCTGCAGCACCGTGACAGAGCCTGGGCTGGAGCACCATGACAGAGCCTAGGCTGCAGCGCCGTGACAGAGCCTAGGCTGGAGCGCCGTGACAGAGCCTAGGCTGGAGCACCGTGACAGAGCCTAGGCTGCAGCACCGTGACAGAGCCTAGGCTGCAGCACCGTGACAGAGCCTAGGCTGCAGCACCGTGACAGAGCCTAGGCTGGAGCACCGTGACAGAGCCTAGGCTGCAGCACCGTGACAGAGCCTAGGCTGCAGCACCGTGACAGAGCCTAGGCTGCAGCACCGTGACAGAGCCTAGGCTGGAGCACCGTGACAGAGCCTAGGCTGCAGCACCGTGACAGAGCCTAGGCTGGAGCACCGTGACAGAGCCTAGGCTGGAGCGCCGCGGCAGAGCCTAGGCTGGAGCACTGTGGCCACAGTGGGGCATGGCGCACCTTGTCGGATCGGCCAGGTGCGCGATGAAAACGGCAGTACTCTAGGATCAGCTTCAACACATCCGGTCCCACCTGCTAGCAGAGCGCTCTGGCAAACTGAGAGTGTGGACTGAGGTGGATGCAGAGGGAATGCTCCCGGGGTGAGCACTGAGCGCGGAAGCAGGGGGGCCGCCCGTCACCGATCACGCAGGGACTGAAGGGAAAGAAGGGAAGAAGGGCCAAAGCGATGGGAGGAGTTGAATAGAGGCAGGCTGCAACGTGCGCGCTCGAGAAGGCGGAAACGAGGGCGATCTGCGCGCCCAGGAACAGCGGAAACGAGGGCGAGAGGCACTACACATGTGGGCGGAATTAAGGGTTCGCAAAGGAAGAAGGCGGAGACGTGCACCCAGGCAAGGCGACTCAAACGAGGGGCGCAAGGTCGAGGGATGCGTGAGAAGGTGGTGGGGCAAGGAAGGTTGAAGAGGCTGGGAGGTTGGACCGGTCACTGTTATAGGGTGCTTGAATGGAGGCAGAGATCATTATCTGCGCTCGCCAGCGGCAGGCGGCAGGGTGGAGGCTCTTTTGTGCTCAAGAAAGGCTGCGACGGGAGGGCGCACGGCGGAGTGAATGGCGCAGTGGCGGTGGATGGACCTGTTTTGGGAGCACTACGGGGCTCTCCCGCGAGGTGCCATTGCCGTACCGCAGCACCTCCCTCTGCACCAGTGGCGACAGCAGAGCCACCTGCAGACATCCACGAAAGTCAGAAAGGGGGCTGCTGGCAGGGCGATTGATTGCAAGTCGCGTTTGCACTCAAGTGCACGTAAACACTGCTCGCATGTTGCGAGGTTCAGCATTGATCTTTTACCTCGCAGAGCGGAGAGGGGCCTGAACCTCGTTGGCCCTGGCGAGCCCAAGCAAGGTCGACATAGAGGCACCTTCGCCAAGAGATCGACGGCCAGCACTCCTCCATACTTACCCCACCGACCGCCCCCACCGACCAGCCGTGCCAGGATGCTCCTCTATCCCTACCCTACCGGCCAACCCCACTATCCAGTCTTACGAAAACGCCCATACGCACTGCAGAAAACCTTTTTCGGGTGGGGAGGAATCCTCGGTAGCACTTGCCTCCCGCTCCACTTCTTCTATTTCGCCATCAACGGTTTCAACCCAGATGGCTGTCGAGGACCCGCCGAGCTGCCACGCCGCCCACAAAGCCGCATACCCACAAGTTACCCTCGCGTTGGAAAAGCCTCGATCAGCGCTGTTGCTGCAATAGCATCGCAACAGGAAGGCATCACTCGCAATAATCTCCTCGCTAGGCTCAGCACACTGCGGCTATAGGGTTTCAGGGTTAGGTTTATGCACGAAGTGTGTAGGCAAATCAAACTCAAAGATTACAGCAACGATTTAGAGAAATCAAAAACACATACAGATAAAGTCGTAAAAAATACTGCGAGATAGGCCTCGCCCACTGTACGCCTCACGTGTGGCGCCCTGTTTGCAGGGTAGCCTCTCCCCCTGCACTCTGCCTCTCACGTCTTGCGTGCACCTGGAGCGCCACTCGCACGAGGGCTACGTCTGCTTTCCGCCAGGCGCGTAGTGTGTGACACCTTAACCGTGAAAACCACGAAGATAAACGAGCCAGCGCGGTCGAGCCAACGCTGCGGTGCCGCTTCTCCACACCGCCGGGAAACGGGGAGAAAACTTCTTAAGGCGCGTTGCAGCTGGTATGCGGCGCGCCTTGGAGTTCGCGGTGGTGGAGAGCAAAGGTGCAGCCGGGGGGCCTTGCGCTACAGGTATTAGGTAGCAATCAAGGCTGATACAGAGGCTTAGAGAGGGGTGGGGCAAAAGAGCGGGCCTATCTTCTTGAGGATGAGATATAAGGAGCACAGGTGAAAGTTGAGCTCAAGCCGTTTGCTCAGCTCAAGGAGGTTTCAAGGATATGCATGGCCCGACGAGTGCGGCGCATCGGCACGACAGGCTGCGGATAATCTCGAATAAAAGGCAGTGAGCACGGTCTTCCTAAATTGCAAGAAGCTACTCCGCGTAGAAGGAGCACTTAAAAATATCTCAGCGAAAGTCGTTTTCGCGTTGCGTTGGCGCACCAAAGATTTGATAAATGAAGTGAATTATTCACTTGCAACAAATTTAAGAACAAGCCAAAAAAAAGTTCTCGTCCCACGGCTCAGACACGAGCTACCCCCCTCGCCGAGTGGGGAGACTGCGCACGGGCAGCAACCGCACACGCAGTGCTGCTGCAACTCGCCACTTACCCGATTGCTTTTACCCGCCTTAACCAAAGCTCCAATATCTCCAGCGGCTTTGACAATAGCTCCGAATTCCTCGGCGTCGAACCCACCTTCCAGTTCGCTATCCAAGGTTTCGCATGCATCGCTTTCAAGAGAAAGCGAAGATGGCTCTTCCCTGCGCATATGTTCCGAACGCAACCTAACTAGCTTTCTGAATACAAATTTCTCGACGGCTCGATGCTAATGAACTACCAAGTGGTAAAGCGGCGACCGTGGGGGGTAACCTAAAATGAACTTATGATGGTTGTAGTTCCAGGCACAGGGAGGCAATATATCGGTCGACCTGACGGTTGAACTACATGTTGCGATTTCAAAAACAAATCAAAGGGCCTCGAACGGAACTTACTTTTCACTGCTCGTGGCGTGATCGGACCCCATGCGTGAGCACGTGCTCCTAAACACCAGCCGATATCCTTCGAATATACCGAGATCGGTGACGGCAGTTTCAATTTATGTGACGGTTTTCAAATAGATGGATTGAAGCACGCGCTCTTTTAACAATCTGTTTCTCGCTAATTGTCACATGATATGGCATAATATATCATTGCCTTGTATCCCAGGTTATTTTTCCCCCGTGCCCTCTCTCCATTTCCGAGACACGCGACGGATAAGGATACCCTCCTCGTGCAAAGAATGAGAACCCGAGACCAAGGCCAACGCAAGCACGAAGCAGTAAAAGCAAATAGGTCAGTAGGTGCGATAGAGGTAAAACCAACATCGGACATGCGATGCTAGTTATCGGAGATCGGAGATCACTCATCCGACATCGCGATCGTCCGCTGTTCTCTCTCGTCGCTGATCCCCTTATCCCAATGTGTATAAATCTAGAATCTAGAATGTCAATGTAGAATCGAGATTTCGAGAATGTTCGTTGTTCCTGTCAATCGGCACGCGGAAATTCACGTCTCCACCGTTGATGTTGACCGCATTACAGAAAATGCTGTTCGCGCACGCGCTCCCAGCCGATGCACCGAAGGTGCAAACGCTCATATGAAATGTTGACGTGCTCAGATGCAACGGTGCCGCGGGATCGAAAATTCAGGGTTTCGGCGTCAGGGTATGAATTTTCCCGCCGCAAAAATTAAAATTTAGTATGCGTCTACAGTAAGGAAGCATACTGGTGGGTCTGTGCTGTTCAGTCATTAACAACAATTGACGCAAATCTTAGAATTGCGTTTGATTTGGCTCGCTCAACCCTCCGAACGCTCAATCGAGCATCCGCTATACCCCGCTCGCTCGCGGGGTGTCGCGATTATGAACAAGGGGCGGTAACGTAGGGGCTGGCGGGGCGTGGTGGTATTGTTGGGTGTTGAAGTGGCGGTGTATCTCTGTAGTGGTTGAGTGTGGGGTGCTGTGAGGGATTTTGGGTTTGAGATGCGGGTGCGGCATTGGAGGGCAGTTTTTTTTTTAATTCTAAATTTCGGGAGTGGTTGCTCCACTGTCCGTGAGGCATAACATTGAATGCGAGAACAGGTGTTCCGCTCGGTGAAACAAACTGGCTAAGCTCCTATAAACAGTCCGGCCGAGTGCTTTTATCATGCATCTCGGAAACCCGGATAATACGAAGTAATGACTGACAGTACAGTACTACTGTACTGTCATCCTAGCTACTAGCGGAGTCACGGTTCCGATCAGAGACGGGTCAGGCTAGGGGCTATCAGAGCCCATAATAATAACCCTGAACCTAAAGTCCAGCACACCACCCGGAGCTGTGACTGTAGCCAATAGGGCTAGGCAAGCGGAGCTAACTAAACAGATAACAAACAACACTTTACTGGAAACAGATATACTTCTAGCTGGGTGCCCGGGGACTTGTCCCGGCACAACCCACCACTGCGGCTAAGGCTAATCACACCTCCAGGGTTTGAAATAAGCAGACTCAGCCACTGTAAAGCCGGTCGGCATAGCCGAGTTCAGCTGACGGATGCCAAGGCAGGAAGACATCCGAAGTAAGTTGAGATGAGACACCATGATTGTTGACACCACCAGACCCAAGTGGGTCAGGCGGATCCCAGAGTGGAGTGGCAAAATCATCAGAATGCAAAGCCGCTGAGGTCGATTGAGAAAAGAATTGTGCCACATCCCGCGGCGGCAATGACGAACCAGCGGTAACCACAGGCGGGCAAAGAGAATCCAGTAGTGCTTCATGAGACCGTAGTGAATCGTAGCCGTAAGTGGCTCCGGGCTCAACCAGGCCCCTGACACCACCGCCGACCACGAGGGTCGGCATCGCCGTAGCACTGAAGAGAAACGTAGCCACCATGAAAAGGCTGAGTGCAAACTCACCAATGCCAAATGGCCTGGAGCCTCTGGGGACTCCGAACCGCCGAAATGCCGCAGCCGCCGGCGGTGCACCCCCCTCAATTTCAGTCAGGCAGACACCAGGAGGGTAGTTGGAGCCCTCCCCATCATCATCGGAATCACACACCTCAACAGGCTCAGGGTCAATGTCAAACCAGTCAGGGTGGACAGTGTTGAATGTTTTGAATGAACTGTCAGCAGGAGCCATCGGGCCGAGAGCCAGAGAGGCAGACGGCGGCACAAAGGCGGCACCGCTGACCTCATGCAAGCCAACCGGCTCTCCGCGCACGGGTGCAGAGGCCTTCGGCAGCAGCTGCTTGTCAGTGGCCGGCTCAGCGACACCACCAGCAAGCGGACCGCTGACCGCAGCAAATGCAACACGGCCAATGGAAAGATGCTCAGCAGGTGCAGACTCAGCAGAGGCAGCAGCATCCTTGAACTGCTGCAGAGCCGTAGGCTCTGGAGCAAAGGAATGCGCAGACAGTTCACAGATTTCAGGTTGCCCCACGAGAGCACACAAGTGCTCCATGGACCCCTCATCCCCAGCGTCATAGTACCGCTGAAAACGAAGGGCAAGCACGTCGGAGTCATAAGACTCGACGGCTTGGCAGTAGGATGCCGAGACGGACAATGGGTGAGTGTCCTTGTGAGGACACTCACTCAGCCAATGCTTTGACCCAACGGAGCGGCACTTCTCGTGCCTGCACGCTGGGACAAAGGTGCCAGACCGCTTGTCAAAAGCCACCTCCGGAGAGGCGGAGTGAGCAAGCGGTTGCACTCCAGGTCGGTGGAAGTTGCGCGGAGTGTGCTTCCCATGGGGCGGCTTGGGGCCACCCCTCTTAAGGGAATCCACATCCCGCTGCAACTTGACCAACTGAGAACTGAGCCAGGCCAGTGTCAGTGGTGCAAGATGCTACAGACATGGGGCGCCCGGCAGTGCGCTTGCCCGAGAGCCGCCCGCAGCGGTACTGCTCGCGCACGCGTGCCTGCAGGGTGAGCAGACTCACAGCCGCACGCTGGTCAGCTCGAGCAAACGATTCAACCAGCGTGGCGTAAGCCGGTCCAGACAGGGCAGAGCGGAATTGCCTTTTAACAGCGTCTCCGGGCAGCGTCTGCATACGCTGTGCATCCCGAAGACAACTGTTAAAAAGACGAATGCCAGAGTCAGGGTCATGTTCATCCGAGATTTTCACGTCAAGCAGCTCAGTCAGAGACTCGAATGGAGTCGAATCATCAGCGAGCATACGCACCACCTCGAGGGTGACACGTTTGCCGTCAGCAGGAACATCGGCCCCAGAAGCCTCTACCCAATTACGGGCAGGAGACCCTGGCGCAGTCAGCAGCAACAGCACAGAGTACAGGAGCTCATTGGCAGCAGGCATGACAGGGACATCAGTCAGCAGCAGACAGCTCAAACAGGGGTGCAATTGCCTGTGACTGCAGCGTGAAAAGCTGCTGAATTTCGGAGATCAGCTGTGAAAAAATGTCCGAAGCCGACGATTCACTGCCATGAAATTTTGCCGTTTTGTCCCCCAAAACCTTAGTGGCTGCTGTCTTCGCGCACTGAACATCGAACGAATCTTTCCGTAACCGCTGCACGAGCGTTGCAGCCGCAGCCGACTCGTCAGCCGAAGCCAAATGCGGCGTTGTAGGGGTAGCCGAGTTTAATGCCCCAACATCATCGAAAATAGTTGCTAATTTACGCGCCCTAGCGCGTGTACGTGGTCTTTGCGGTGTGTCCATTGTCAAAATGACGGTGAGATGGGAATGCGGGCTAGCGGTGCGACAGTAGCGGACAATCCCGCAGCGGCCATTTCCTGCAGGAGTCTCAGCAAACAATAACATAATCAAGCAGGTCATGAGCCGAGTGGCTAATCGTGGGAGCGACCCACAAAACGCGGAGTGTCCTGCCCGCTGATCAAACGGAACGTCAAGCATAACCATACCCAGCGACGATACTCTGCCGAATAAATGCCAAAAGAACTGATCTCCACTTCAAAAGGAGACCATACCGCGGAGAGAAAGCCACTGTCTAAGGGGGCGCCCACCCCATCTCTGTGTCAAAACTTAGCCAATCATGGCAACAGCTTGGCGCTGTGCCATCAGAATTACTAGGGAAGTGGTGACGCGCATAACCTGCGAGAACAGGTGTTCCGCTCGGTGAAACAAACTGGCTAAGCTCCCATAAACAGTCCGGCCGAGTGCTTTTATCATGCATCTCGGAAACCCGGATAATACGAAGTAATGACTGACAGTACAGTACTACTGTACTGTCATCCTAGCCACTAGCGGAGTCACGGTTCCGATCAGAGACGGGTCAGGCTAGGGGCTATCAGAGCCCATAATAATAACCCTGAACCTAAAGTCCAGCATTGAATAGTGCTTCTCTGACCACTGTCCGCGGTTCTCTTCTCTGACCATTGCTGGAATCAGTATAGGCAGCCCTGACTGGGAGTCCCGGTGCAGGCCCCTATAACAGACCCCTAGGACCAACACTGGACTGCTGACTGATCTATAGGTTCGTGCTGTGACACACGCTGTGTCACAGGTAGGCTAGTTTCCGAGACCGTTGCGAGACCGTTCCGGGTATATCTAGCTTAGGGTTTATTTATCTAGACACAGTTTATCCACAGAGTTCGGGACCCTCTGATATCTAGTGAACTAGGATATTCCGGTAGGTCGTGGCCCCATCCACGCTTTATTCCACTTGCTAGTTTGGCCATGGTTGGCTAAGCGGCCGCTCGGAGAGGTGGTGCGCGTTTGCGCGTTTGGGCGTCAGTGGGGATTATAAGATGAGCGGCTTGCGGTGAGCGGCTTTGAGCCGCAGCTATGGGGTGCCGGCTTGGATTGGGTTTCGTCGTCGCAATGTCCATTTGCGGTTTTCTGCACGCTCTGATCCCGCCTGCTAGCTGCCGTATTTTGGGCTGGTGACCTTGGCACCTTTGACTTCGACGACATCTTCCTTCGCCCCTCGCTAGCATGGCTCGACCGCTCGTTCCGTATCTGTGACGTCGCATTTTCTCCGCGACCCTACCCAAGCGTGCTGCAGCGTACCGCCTCCCCTCAGGCCTTTCTAGAGATGGGAGTCACAACGAGATCCAAGAAGTCCCTCACGAGGGACAGTGACATCGACGCCTCTTTGAGGTTGATCGACGGGGTGCGGAACACACCGACGGCGGCTACGCCTTTTGTTCCTACCCCCAACCCTGCATCGAACGTAGACGAGGACGTGGCCGTCAGACGTTACCTGCAGGAGCAGTCCAAGCTCGTCGACGAGATCTACAAAGCGCGTCTCCATCGGGCTTGGGCCAAGAGTATCCGTGAGGATATTCTTGGTGACAAGAAACATCATTTTCGCGGTACGGACGACGCCGGCCTTCTGTCCGACCTGGTGGTGCAGCTGCGTACGGAGTTTCAGTCGGCCGGGCTGGAGTTGTGTGCCTTTGACCTCGACGACCCTCTGGCTCCAGTGGTCGGCCGGGTGAATGGCCTCTTGTACGACGTTCTGGCTCTCGTGGTGGAGAAGCACAGCAACGCCTACGTCTGGCTCACTGGTACGGATTCTTCGACTGACCGAGATGGACGGCGAGCTCTCATCGACGTTATCAAGGGCTGTGTACCGGTGGCACTACGGGAGTCGCAGCAGGAGGAGCACGCCGCGTTACGTTATCCCGCAAACGTTGACCCGCAGCCGATCTTGGCTAAGGAACAGCGTTTGGTGCGGGATAACAGGGCGTCTGACTGGACACCAACGGAGGCTACCAGAAAATTGAGCCTCTACACCCGCCTCGACCCGACCTTCTACGCTGCGGTGAAGGTCCGCTATCCCATGGCCGCTGACTTGGCTCAGGTGTCACTGGTTTCGCTCCGTGCCATGGTTGTGGAGATTTACCAGGCTTGGGCACAGACGGGCGGGGGGAAGGTGGCTTCGGGCGCGGACGGCGTCTCCGCCCACCTTTCCAGCAGCGAGTACGACGCCCTTCTTCAAAAGATCACGGAGCTCAAGGAGCTCGTGCAGCGGCAACACGGTGAGGCCGCTCCGGTTGTGCGGCAACAACGGGAGCGGGTGCAGCAGCGGCAGCAGCAGCAGCGGGGGCAGCAGCCGCGAGGATTCCGTGGGGGGACCCACAAGGCCCCACCGGTGGGATTCGACCGCGACGATCAACGGGCCAAGCCGTTCTGCGGTAGGTGCAAGAAGGCGGGAAAAGGTGAGGCGTATCACTTTTACCGCGACTGCCCGTTGGGCGGGCGCCAACACCCGCCCGCTTCTGCCGCGGCATTTTGCATTCCCATCGACGAGGAGGACGCAGAGGGGGTGCACGCGCTCGCCATGTGTGCATTGTTCCAGCAGGCGGCGGATGACGGGGCGGAGTCCTTCGCGCGTGCGGCAGCCGCGTACGGGCCGCCCGCGGTGCTTTGTGCGGGAGCGGTGGGCGGCATTGACGTGTCCGCCTACGGCTTCACCGTGGAGCAGCAGCCGGCTTCCGAGGGAGATGATATTCTCCGCCGGCTCGACGATCTTGCCGCGGAGGTTCACTCCGCGGCCAACCCGCAGGTGCATTACACCCACGCATCTTTCCCGCCTCCTGCCGGCATCGGGCAGGGGGCTTCGGCTCTGGTGTGCGGACCCGCCGCGGCGGTGGCCACACCGGAGGAGCAGGTTCCGGCAGGTGGTGCGGCGGCATCGGCATCCGCCGTGCCGGCCCCTGCTATGCCTGTCTCGCAGGGAAAGGATGTGAAGCCCGCGCCACTTCAATCGGCGCGGGTGACCACCACAGCGGACGCGGACGGTGAGTTCGCTGGGTTCGTCCAGACCGTGAACCACGCCGCCATCGGACAGGTTGATCTCACGGGCTACGACACGCGGACGATTACGAGGACCTCACCGACGGCGGCTTCGTCGTGAAGCCGCGTGCTTCGACAGTCTCGGCAAGTCACTCGTCGACGCCCGCAGCCCGAGCACCTTACTGGAATATCCTAGTTCACTAGATATCAGAAACTCCCGAACTGTGTGGATAAACTCATAAGATAAATAAACCCTAAGCTAGATATACCCGGAACGGTCTCGGACGGTTTCGGAGTCTAGCCTACCTGTGACACAGCGTGTGTCACAGCATGAACCTATAGATCAGTCAGCAGTCCAGTGTTGGTCCTAGGAGTCTGTCATAGGGGCCTGACCGGGACTCCCAGTCAGGGCTGCCTATACAGATTTCAGCACACCTCACTCTGGTGGTGCCCTGGGAGATTGGCATGACGGTGCTCCCCGCGGCCACGGCTGCGGAAAGCCTCCGTGGGGCTTCCCCGCCCACGCGGGCTTGTGGGGGATGCCCTTCCTTCTTTCCTTCATTCTCTTGATTTCTGTCATGGGAGTGGGAGCTGCCACCTATACGGTGGCCAACGACATCGACCCTGTGCAGGTATCGGGTCGGGCTGCGCCGCGGCCTGTGCTGTGCAGGGGAGAGGAGGCGCCGCTTGTCACGGTGCCGTGTGCTATTCCGCCTCGTCTCCACCGGCGGGTACAAAGGCGGCAGGGCCTCTATATGGCTCCGGTTCCGTGGCATCCCGGGCCGCCGCCGCCTGCCATGTTATTTGAGGGCGGTCCTCCGTTGTCGCCGGCATCGTCGTCGGATGACGAGGCCCCACCGTCGGGCAGCGCTTGGCAGCACCCCGGTGCGGTGCAGCCTCCCGTGATCGACGAATCAACAAATCCGACTCCGTCAAATTCTCTGGCGAATGATTTTCCAGTGACCGACACCTTACACTTTGGCCGCCCTGTATTGCTCCGCCGTGCTACGGCGGGCTACTACGGTGATCGATGTGGTGAAGGTGTTCCTCTGAGCTTTGACCCCGAGTAGTTATGCTTCTGGTTCTGGCAGTACACCACTTTCATGGTGGTGTGCTGAGATCTACTTTGACCTCAACACGGTCTTCAATTTGGTTTATGATTTTACTTTGACACCTTTGAACTCTTCAATCTGACTTGCTGGCACAGAGCTTTTCAGTAGGTTAGCAGGACTTGCATTGCCTGTATATTTCTGCTCTTGTGCCGGCTAGGGGGTTTCAATTTGTGTATCAGAATTGCACAGTTGTATTAGCAGTTAGGTTTGTCACCCTAGCTCCTGCCCTGACTTATCTTAACATTCTGACTCTCCTAGCTAGTCACCACCCACAGTGCTGGGGTGGTGTGCTGGAATCTGTATAGGCGGCCCTGACTGGGAGTCCCGGTGCAGGCCCCTATGACAGACCCCTAAGACCAACACTGGACTGCTGACTGATCTATAGGTTCGTGCTGTGACACACGCTGTGTCACAGGTAGGCTAGTTTCCGAGACCGTTGCGAGACCGTTCCGGGTATATCTAGCTTAGGGTTTATTTATCTAGACACAGTTTATCCACAGAGTTCGGGACCCTCTGATATCTAGTGAACTAGGATATTCCGGTAACCATTGTCCGCGGTCTGATCCTGACATTTTCAGGAGTGGTTGCTCCACTGTCCGTGAGGCATAACACTGAATAGTGCTTCTCTGTCTTCGACAGTGAGGTGGTTGCCGCCCCAGTGAGGGAGTGCACCACACGTTCAGCCTGACAAGAAGTGAGATATATATATGTCGATATATATGCTCGAATGCGTGTGTGCGGAACAGTCTCGCAGGGGCGGGTGTTCTCGGATACTAAGATGATATAAAATACTGAGATAGGTGTTTTATAGCACACCGTGACAAACGTGACAACGGACACTGGTGACACATCGGGCTGAGGGGTGACAGACAGGAGACCCACTGTGCCCCCCCCTTACAGTGCGGGTGGCAAGATTGGGCTCCCCGTGACACCACCTCACCCCGTGGGGTTGAGGTGTCACCAGGCAAAGAGACAGGAGCACTGCAGGGTCTAGGAGCCAAATTGGCCCGAGCAATCCGGCATGTGCCATCCCAAGATGTCCAAAAGTATGTTGCTAACTAAATCTAAAGAACTCAGGTAGGTCCCTCGAGGATCATCACACACCGTGCAGGCATGGAGAAGGGTCATTGCTGAGCTGTGCTTTGTTGTCGGAATCTCGCTGGCGGCGGCGTCACCCTCGATCGCATGCGTCAAGCGCCAGTGAGGCAATACTCACCCCTACAACGTTCAACCAACGCCAGTGCGATGCCAAAGCCAAAAGCGGCCTGGCACCACCAAAGCGGATGCGTCAACGAAGAGGGGGCAGGGGGATGGAAGGTGAAAAATGCGGCGTGCCCCCACTCTGCCGCCAATGAGCGCGCAAGCCGAGGGGAGAATCGGTGGGGTTGGTGTCGTAACACCACCGCACACCACCACACAGTGGCCAAGGGGCACGAAGCGTGGAGCGGAGAGCGGAGGATGCTGTGGACGCAACTCGTCGTGCTCAGAGTTGTCGTCATTGGCGAAGGCGATAGACTCGATGTTGGTGTCTGGTGCATAAGCACCACCAGACACCACCAGACCATAGCCAGGTGCAGGATGCCGTCGATGGACTCGAAAAGATGCAAACGCCGAACGAACAGTTGGCATGCGCGCATTCTGGCGGTCAGCGGACATGGTGGCTGACCGCTGGCTGGAGAATTCCGCGAACGCGAAGTTAGGGTTCCCAAGCGAAGACATAACTTTCTGAAAAATGAACCAAATCCAGCGATGGATGGGTCAAATTGGAGTAGATTCTGACGAGGAAGACGCCGGTGACGTCAAACAAGTCGTGCGGCAAGCCAGTTGTCCTGCAGGAGCGGTACTGCTGTCCAGAAAGGCGAGGGCGCGTTTGGGTGCGTGTCTAAAACGCAACTCTTCGTAAAATTAACCAAATCGGGCGATGTAAAAGCCAAATTGGGGTGAAATTCGACGAGGAAAACGGCGGTGAGGTCAAAAATAACGTGCGGTAAGCCAGTTTTGCCACAGTTCGGGCGCTGCTGTCCAGAGTGTTGGGCACGTAGTTGGGAATGTTGGAATCTGCGTAAAAACAACGGGGCACAACTGTAGCCCAAATTGTAAACGGTTTGGTGATAAAATTTTGAACGCGGCCGCGATCTTCAACGGTGGCCGAGGTCGAGATGTAGTTGCTGACGGCGACGTGCGTCAGTTGCCGGCGACGTGCGGCGGTTACAAGGAGTTTCGACGTGCCCTCCAGGGATCCAAAGCAATCAACGAACACCCACAAGTGGTGGCCGATAACCTGACAAGAAGTGAGATATATATATGTCGATATATATGCTCGAATGCGTGTGTGCAGAACAGTCTCGCAGGGGCAGGTGTGTTCTCGGATACTAAGATGATATAAAATACTTAGGTGAGTGTTTTATAGCACACTGACAACCGTGACAACGGACACTGGTGACACCTCGGGCTGAGGGGTGACAGACAGGAGACCCATTGTGCCCCCCCCCCTTACAGTGGGGGTGGCAAGATTGGGCTCCCCGTGACAGCCCCTTCCACCGCCGCTCCTGCAGGCAGTCATCCCAATATCGGTTCACCAGTCGGTCACGCCCATCTGGTCCGCAGCATGCGTCCACGTCGAACTTCCCATATTTCGACTGTAACCGCTCAAACACCGATCGACATGTGCTGCTCACCGACAACCTTCGCTGTGAAGACGTCTTCTTCGTCGAGGTCTTACGGTGCCTTCGCGGGGGCCGTGGTCTTCGATGGCGGCGGAGATGTCTGATAAAACAGGAGAAATATGTATATATATATGCTGTCCCTGAAACTGTGAAAATGCAGGTGTGCTGGCTTGCGGAATACTAAAGTCGGATAAAACAATAAGATGTCTGACTGAGTGTTTCAGGGGCCTGTGACACGGTGACACAGACAACACTGCAAGTGACATCCAGGCGAGGGGTGACACAAAGGGTGCACCACTGCTCCCCCCCCTAGGGAGGGGGGGAAGTCAGCATCCCCGTGAATGTCGGGGGAGGTAAACTCTGTTTTGGCGCCTCCTTTTTCAACATCTGCCTGGCACTTGACCGAGTGCGAGAAGCTATCGTCGTGCCAGGGAGTTCCGCCAGAGTTTCAGCTGGCCTGTTCCCGTGCCGCAACTGTTGGTGCTGACAGTTTGGCCCCCTTCTTGCCCTTGGCCAGGGTGTATTGCTTCTTTTTCCCTTCACGGCCCGCAACGGGCAAATCCACTGGCCCGCTTTCGGCCAATACGGCCATTCTCCAAAATTGCCCGAAATTCCAATTTTAAGTATGGTGATAATGTAAAAATCGCATAATTTTGCATAAATCTTGCTATTTTCATATTGAACGTCGCTGTTGGATATACCCCTAAGACCCGGGATATATTCACTCAGTGATAGGCCAAAAGTCGTAATGCGGTTGTCGAGGAAAGCAAGGAAAGCTGTGGCGTAAAAATTCCCCCACGTGCATGTGGATGCAGAGTGACGCGGCCAAGGAAAGTGGTGTCGGATCCGACGAAAATTTCCAACGTCAACCAACGCGTAGCAAGGAAAATGAAGTCCGCCTCGTGCACAAGCTTCCCGTAAATCCAATCAACCAGACATCAGCTAGGCCATACCGCTCCGCCGAGCCTCTAGTGGAGCCCCTCACTCCATCTCAAGCGTCGTTGTTTAGCCAGACATGGCTAAAATTCGCAATGTCTAAAATAAAGAGTGCGTGAGTCCAAACCTGTTGGATATACCCCTAAGACCCGGGATATATTCACTCAGTGATAGTTTTCTCAGAATGTAATAAAGTTGATAAGTTAACCCGTTATATGGGCATAAACATTTAGGGTCCTGGTTCGGGTGACAGTCATAAACACTACTACGGGAAGAGTCACAAAAGTAAGCGGTGTGACAATTCCAGCAGTCACGGCCCGCACCCATACATCCCATCGGCCCGCATTCGGCCCGGAGTGGTGAGCTACGGCCCCGGGCCGGCCCGCCACGGTAGGCAATATACCCAGCCCTTGGCGCGAGAGGCTCCAAGAGTATCGCGAAGGGTCCTTGCCCCCTTTTCCAGAGCCGCATGTTGCCATGCGAAAGTTACCCTCTTCATAGGGGCTTCAGTGGCCTCCACCGGTAGGTCCGCGCCGGGGCACTCTGGCACCCCTCCAACGTCTGCAGTGACCTTCGTTGGGAGACCCACGCCGGGGCACGCTTGCACCCCTCCAACGTCCGGCAGCTGACCTCCGTCGCGGAGATCCGCGCCGGCACGCTCGCACTTCTCCGTCTGGCAAAGGGACTTCCGTCAGAGATCCGCGCCGGGCACGCCTCGCACTCTCCAACACCGTAGCGACTTTCCGTCGAGATCTGCGCTGGGGCACGCTGTACCCCGCAGTTGTCCGTAGTGACTCTCCGTCATCGACATCTGGCGCCGGGGTACGCTCCGCATTCTCCGGGGTTCAGAAGTGATTCCCCCGTCGTGAGCCTCCGCGCGGCACGCCCGCACCCCGCCAGCGCCTGCATTGACCTCCGTCATCAGGAGATCCGCGCCAGGGCACGCTTGCACCCCTCCAGCGTCTGTAGTGACCTCCGTCAGGAGATCCGCGCCGGGGCACACCTGCGTCCCTGCAGCGTCTGTAGTGACCTCCGTCTAGAGATCCGCGCCGAGGTGCTCCTGCACCCCTCCAGCGTCTGCGTGGGACTCCATGGCCAGCTTTGCCAGCTGTAGGGTGTCCACCGCATCCAAACAGCTGTCCACCTAACACACTATTCGATGAAAATGATATTCTCATGTGAAAATGATATTGCCTTATTTACCTCATGATAGGATTAAAAATCCGCATTTTAACAGTCAAGAACATGCAAGTGCAGGTTGTGCATTAGATTTAATGGTTTTTATGGTACAAAATTGAGGTCAAATGCACTTTTTCGAAAACGAGGAGGAGTGAAAACACAAAGAACTTTTGACTCAGAATCTATATACACGTTATACACATATTATTTACATGTTTTTTTTTCGTCTTGCTTTACGCGTCCACTTCAGGTGCTACCGCTACCGCTACGCAATTATCAAAAGCTTCGTCTTCATCGGAATCATCCGATTCATTCGAGTCACCTAGGTCCTTGCGCGTGCGTTTGGATTGTTGTGCAAGCAAAGCGACGACTATCTGCGCGTATTGCTCGTTCGGTATACTCCGTTCGGGGTCTTCCGCATCCACATTCCATGCCAGCACTATTTCATTCTTATCGAAAGTCTCGGTAGACGGTCGGTGCCCCGGTGGCGCTGCGAAAGCTCCTGCGTGACTCGCAAGCTGCTTGCCGAGGTGCTTCTTCTTGGTGTCGGTGTGCTTTTGGGGTTGGAAATAGCGATATAGCAGCTGTTGAGTTGACGGATAGCGCGCCTCCACCTTCACCAAGTACAACGGATCCGACCATTCGCTTCGCTTCAGTTGTACGCGGAAAGCGAACTTGTCGTTTTCAGATTCCACTGCGAGAGCCACTGCAAAGCTGCCGGCTGTCATCTGGCCGTAGGTGACCTCCCACTGGGCGTTGTCCACGTACTGCTCTGCTCGCTTTTGGGCTCGACCTTGGTGTTTCCGTTTACCGTTGTACACTTCTATCGGCGCTCGATCAATTCGGCGTTGGATGCGCACCGGTATAGCGGGGACGGCGGCAGCCCCGGCAGCTTCTATCGCCAACGCGGGCGCCTCTATCAGTCGAACCAAGGTGGCATTGCGCTCGATGGCGATTTTCTCGGGATGCTCGAAGGGTATCGCGGGCGCTTGACATTCTCCACCAGCAGTTAGGTGGCGCTGTTTCTCGATGACATCCTCGCGCCAAAACTTTTCGTGCACCTCCGTGAGCTTTGTGCCCAAAGTGTCCTTCAACGCCTGTAAGGTATGCTCAAGCTTTTCGATGCCTTCTTCGGTAAAAGGAATCGGCTTGATGTATCCAGGCCCCGCGACAGGGGGTGTAGAAACAAGCTTTGGCAATGGAGTCTCGGGTAACCATTTTGGTGAAATGGAATATTGTTTGTACTGCATGCCCACTTCGCCGTGCTCGTTCTTCTTGAACTTGAAAGCCTGCTGTGCCAAAATATTGTGGCAATCGAAGACGTGACCATCAAACCAAGAGCTGAAGTCGAAGATCTTCTCGGTGTGCTCGCACGTTAGACCATCCGTAAAGCATTATTGTGCGACCTCTATCATCTCGTCGAGCGTCCAAGCTTGCTTGCGTCGTAGACGCACGGAGCAGCGTGAAAACATCTGGTCAATGTTCTCGTGCGTATGTCCCACCAACAGAAAGTTGAGTTTCACCTTGCGAAAGACGTCCGTGTGAACCAGCCAAGCTGCGTATGCCAACATCAACTTGCTCTTGTTGGTGCTCACATTGTCAAGCTGTACATACAATACTTCCGGCATCGGGTATGAATCTTCCCCGTCCCCGTTGCGTCGATGCTCTTGAATGCGGAGGATATCCCGGTGCAAAACGTTGACAAGGAAGTTCGCATCGTCCTTGAAGTTGGCGTAGTTGAAATCCATGAAGCGGCCCACGTTCTCGATCATGCTCCCCATGTTGTGCACGTCAAGGAAGTCCTTAGAGTCCAGAATGATGTTTAGGGATACGTCGAAAGTGTGGCAGTCGGGTGGTCTACTGCGTCATGCCATCGATGATCACCGAGGCATACTTATGCCAAGTTTTGTTCATGTATATGGCAATGCTCTTGGTCATATTCGCTTTACGACCATGTTTGTAGAACTTCTGGCGCTCCGCTCGTGCGATTGCCAGATGTTTGTTGAGAGGCCCGTTGTATTGCGCTGTACAAGGTACACAAATTCGGGTCAGTGAACAAATTACATAAGCATATAAACACATCACAAAGCTATTCAAGAATATTCACCTTTTTGAGATTTGGTTAAGCCTTCCTTCAATAACCTGAAGGACGCGCAAACATCGCACTGAGAAAATCGGTTCACCGATGGAATCTTGAGCCAAGAGCTGCAATCTTCGTCAAATACTTTGTAGAAGTAACTGAGAGAGATCTTTTTGCTCTCCTCATTCTCACGCAAGCCCTCGATGTACTCGTCCCACAGCTCTTCGATGGTCAAACCATCCGAAAGGTGAATCTCGGCTTTGTCAGGTTGGGGTTGTCCGTATTCGTCGGCGTATTTCTTGATCCATGCGACGACCGACTCGCGTTTCAAGGAAATCTTGTGGTTGTTCCCCTCGTACGTCAATCCATGAACAAACGTGTGTCGGCCCTCGAGCACGCGTGTCCGACAGTCGTGAAGATACCCGTAGCTGATGCCGTAAGCCATATAGTAGAGCTTAAAGCACACCTGTTACAAAACAAAAGACACCGTCACTCAAAAATTATTAACAAATTATCCAAGGAAACGCATAAGGGTTTTTATAGGTTGGTTGGATCTAAGACGCTTGGGAGACAACCCCAGCACTGCACGTCTGCAGGCGGGACGGCCGTCGCGTGCTCGTCAGCACTCTCCAAACCACGCCTTAAATCTGCGCAACCTACACCCTTAGTGGGAATCGAACCCACGAGTGCGAGGTTCATAGCCTAGCGCCGTACCAACTCGACCAACGTCGCGAATGTACTTTATGAAATTTATTTAGAAATTTATGATACAATATTCCACATTCCTGTGATCACATTACACAATCTATCACAAGGTCCAAGAAAAATTTCGCTTTGGCCAGAGGCCGTTCATTAGCTAATGAACGGTTCCCGCAGCCAAAGTGTCTAATTGTGAGTCGCGCTTTGGCCCGAGGCCGTTCATTAGCTAATGAACGGTTCCCGTAGCCAAAGTGTCTAATTGTGAGTCGCGCTTTGGCCAGAGGCCGTTCATTAGCTAATGAACGGTTCCCGCAGCCAAAGTGTCTATGTGTGAGTCGCGCTTTGGCCAGAGGCCGTTCGATTAGCTAATGAACGGTTCCCGCAGCCAAAGTGTCTATGTGTGAGTCGCGCTTTGGCCAGAGGCCGTTCATTAGCCAATGAACGGTTCCCGCAGCCAAAGTGTCTATGTGTGAGTCGCGCTTTGGCCAGAGGCCGTTCATTAGCTAATGAACGGTTCCCGCAGCCAAAGTGTCTATGTGTGAGTCGCGCTTTGGCCAGAGGCCGTTCATTAGCTAATGAACGGTTCCTGCAGCCAAAGTGTCTATGTGTGAGTCGCGCTTTGGCCAGAGGCCGTTCATTAGCTAATGAACGGTTCCCACAGCCAAAGTGTCTATGTGCGAGTCAAGCTTTGGCCAGAGGCCGTTCATTAGCTAATGAACGAGTTCAAAAATAAACATACCTGCTTCTTGCCCAAAAAGTATCTGAAGTCGAATTTATCTTCAGATCGAAAGCTGTTTTTTAGCAAGTCCTTCACGAAGTATTCCTTCCTATCTTTTTGCGACATGCTGAAAATGTTTTCGCGAAAAGACTTAATATCTGCCGATGAGAAAGATAGACAGCAGTGCGACTTGCAATTGCACTTATTAATGGTTTCTGCCATTGATATACTGTCAGCCTGCAAACGTCGCTGCTTGATACTAATTACGCCTGTATATTTCTGCTTGCGTATGTCGGATTCGTACGGTTTGCGCATAACAATCTGCTTGTTTACTTCACCGTTTAAACACCGAAGAGGGTCTTCATTAAGCAAGTCTAAACTTGTCTCTGAAAAGTCTGTATCAAGTCTGCTTTTTATCTCTTGTAAGTCAATTTCGCGCAAAGCGCGTGTGCCGGAAACGCGTGAAGAATTAGAGCTAACTTCCGATCTAGACGTCAAAGGCGCGTTCCAAAGAACCAATTGCGTATTTGCGCTCGGGGCTGTGCTTGGAATTGGCTCATGATCAAAGAAGTCAGCTCCTATTTCCATAGAATCTTCAATAACTATTCCCGGGCACGGTTTGCAGATAATTTCGCAACCCTCATCAAAAGGAATAGAAAACATATTTTCGTCAAAATTAGCCGTCATTAGCTTATGAAGCCGTTTATTGCGTTCTGAAAATGATATGAACTTGCGAGTCAACGGAGAATTTCTATCTTTTTGGATCGATCGATTCTCGATTTCAGCGCAAATAACACCAGGATATCTTTAAATCATATCCTTGATCTGAACAGACCGAATCAGGAAGCGACAGCAAATGTCATTTTTGACAAAAATTGTCATCGATATTTGACATGTCATTTTTAGCCGCCAGAAATGACTTACAATATTTTGCTAAAGTTACATCACTTTTTCAAAGTTCTTTCACACACACCCCTTTCATAGTTGACAGCCAATTTCTCTCATTTCAGTATATATGGCGACAGCAGAAACATTTCAAGCACTGAGGGATAATCATATTTTTCAGCAACATCTTGGCAACAAGTGGAGCATTGTTAGAACGCTTCAAACCGACGATCCTGCAGACACCTTGCAGTTGATAATCCACTCAGATGACCCAAACGAGACGACTGAAGAAATGTTTTACAATTTCCCCCAAAACACCTCTCCAACTGTAAATGCAGACGGTAGCCTCCTTCCAGAAAAACGCGTAGCGTATAGTATAATTGAAAACCAGACTCCAATTCTGTATTTCGTCGCTCTTAGGAACAACAAGCTTACTGTAATCGAACTGGACAGCGCAAACTTTGAGGAAACCCTGAGCCTTCCAAGGCACACGAATCGGCTTTCAGCTTTTCAAAGTTTGAGAAGTAGGGCAGAACAAGAAGAAAACAGCAAGGAATTCTATATAGCGAGCTATGTAAACGTGGCGTGGAAAGCGTCGATTACAGCTGCTCTCTGGCAAAGCAGAAAGGCCAGCGCCAGTGATTGATGACCTCGGCAGTGGTGGCGAGATACCTGTTGTACAGGCTACGGTACGTCCCTTTCGCGCCTTCAGCCTGTCCCTGGGCGGAAGGCGTTCATTGGCTAATGAACGCTTTCCGCCTCGAAGCGCGCGCCCTGAGCCTGGACCGGGGCGGAAGGCGTTCATTAGCTAATGGACGCTTTCGGCCTCGAAAAGCGCGCCCTGAGCCTGGACCGGGGCGGAAGGCGTTCATTAGCTAATGAACGCTTTCGGCCTCGAAACGCGCGCCCTGAGCCTGGACCGGGGCGGAAGGCGTTCATTAGCTAATGAACGCTTTCGGCCTCGAAACGCGCTCCCTGAGCCTGTACCGGGGCGGAAGGCGTTCATTAGCTAATGAACGCTTTCCGCCTCGAAGTGCGCGCCCTGAGCCTGTACCGGGGCGGAAGGCGTTCATTAGCTAATGAACGCTTTCCGCCTGGAAACGCGCGCCCTGAGCCTGCACCGGGGCGGAAGGCGTTCGGAAGGCGTTCTTTAGCTAATGAACGTTTTCCGCCTCGAAACGCGCGCCTTGAGCCTGTACCGGGGCGGAAGGCGTTCTTTAGCTAATGAACGCTTTCCGCCTCGAAACGCGCGCCTTGAGCCTGTACCGGGGCGGAAGGCGTTCATTAGCTAATGAACGCTTTCCGCCTCGAAACGCGCGCCTTGAGCCTGTACCGGGGCGGAAGGCGTTCATTAGCTAATGAACGCTTTCCGCCTCGAAACGCGCGCCTTGAGCCTGTACCGGGGCGGAAGGCGTTCATTAGCTAATGAACGCTTTCCGCCTCGAAACGCGCGCCTTGAGCCCTGTACCGGGGCGGAAGGCGTTCATTAGCTAATGAACAGTTTCGTCTTGTCCCAGGCTGCCAGGAGAACGGCGTGGAGCTTGCTGCCCAACGCGCCCTTGAAGGACCTGGTGGCTCCAGAGCGTTTACTGGAGCGGGCGCTAATGTGGATATGTCTCAAGTGGCCACCCCATCTGAGGCAAGGAAGGCAGCCGAGGAGGCTGCACATGGGTGGCACGCTAAGCTGAAAGTGGAGCATGCAGCAAAGTTAGAATATGAGGAGAAAGCTGAGCTGTGCAAGCAAATCGAGATGGAGCACCGGTGGCCGAATCCGATGGATTTCGACGAGGCGGCGGAGCAAGGGAGTGTGTTTCGTCTCCCCATTAAATGCCTGTACCACGCGACGGGGTACGAGGCCTGCCGGGATCAAGAGAGGGGCTGGGTGAACGAGATCAAGTCCGGCAGGAAGGAGAACCCGTGGGCCCCTTTCAATGCGGGTCTTGTTGCGATCGACGATGTCAAAACCCGTGCCGAATTCTCCCTGAAAAAAGCTCTGAAGGGAGAATACAGAGGCAAGGTTTTTGGGCACCAGCACTGTTATCAAGCCACCGACGAGTGTCACGAGGAAATCCCGTTGGAGATAGCCTTCGCGTTCTTCGAGAGCAAGATCTACATCGGTCTCACGCCTGACATGATTCGGTTCTTAGGCGAGATGCAGAACCAGATCGACCAGAAGCAGAAAGGCAAAGACAACACTCAGTTCATGCAAGGGCTCCGTTCGACCCTTTTCGAAAAGCATGGGGTCGTGTACAAGGTTTACCGAGAAGCGTTGATCTCCGAGTTCGTCGCCAGCGTCCCCGAGGACACCGAACGGGGTACCCCTTATCAACCTGGGTATTACGAGGTCGGAGGGCTGGTGGAAAAAATGGCGAGGTTCGAATCAGAGCATGGATTTTCAGTCCCGGATCCCGAGAAATATCCCAAGGGATTCCAGTACATCGAGAATGTGGAGACGTCTGAGCACGAGGGAGACCCTGAGACCCTCCCTGAGGTAGAGGTGACGGTGAAGGTGCTGGACGATGACATCAACGCTCACCTCGATCGGGTCACAGATTGGTACCCCGTAATGTCTCACTTGAACCAGTCGATGGAGACGCATGTGAAGCAAGTAGCGATGTCCAAGCATTCTGTGTTCGGCGCCACGCAAATCAACCACTACTTCATGCACTGGACAATTGCCAATTTCCGGCCGCAGACGTGGGACCTCTGCGTTAGCATCATGGAGGCTTACAGAAAGTTTGCCCTGAAGGGCATGAAAAACCCTTTGGCTTCGAAGACCAAAAAGCGCAAGGCCTCATCTTCGCCCGCTAAGGGACCCGCCAAGAAAGCTGGCAAAAAGGGCACCTCCAACCGACAGGTAAATTATTTTTTACTTCTGCTTCAAACAGTGTTCTCCCTCCCAAAGCATCCTTTTCTATATTTTAAGACATGCTAAAAATGTTTTTTTACTTACAGATGGAAGACGAGGTGCAACGAGGAGGCGGGGACCACGGAGCGGGCTCGTCTAGAGGGGCAGGCATTTTGGTGGAAGAAGCTCAGTTTCTCCACAATGCCAAATCCATGGGTATGACGTTCTGGATTAACTTGGGCGGCTTGGCGGGGGAGGCGGAGTTCGACAAGGTGGACACTTATCTGCGCCAGATTATTAACAAGGACTTGTCCGTAAAAGAGGGGGGCCTGATGATAAGCCAGTTCAAGAAGGAACGCATGGTGCAGAAGCACTTGGTGTCCGCGGCGGGATTGCAAACCTGGGACGCATTCAAGGCCGAGCTCACCCCCTACTGGAGCTCCCAAGAGAAAATCGAGTCGTTGATCGGCTGCTTACCTTCAACTCAGGGGGGAGCGCGCCGGGGGGGATCTGGGGAAGTTCCGCACGCGATCTTGAATTACGTCGAGAACGCGCGGGCGAATCTCAAAGAAGCGCAGGCGCCACGCGCGGCTCACATCCAAGGCTTGCAACAGATCGAGGTGAAAGTCGACAATCATCAAACTCTATCGAGAGGCGCGGACCGACGGGCCGGAGCCTAAGGTTCCAGGAGAGGCAGGCCTGGAGGACGACGAGCCCACACATGAGACGAACGTGCCGATGTTCCCTCGTTGGAAGATCGTCAAGGGCAGCATGAACGATATGAAGGACGTCCCGAGGCTGCCCTTCACGGGGACGATCATCGACTGCAATTACGCCCTTGACAAGGAGAAGACTCCCGACGCGATGACCAAGGAGGAGGTGCAACCGTTCCTGGAGTCTTTCAACGCCAAGACCACCGCCCCGGCATGGACAGTCGCTATCTTTTGCGGTTTCCTCCAACAAAACGATTTCCTGGAGGTGATTGACAATTACTGCTCCGGCCGCGCGGAGCGGTTCTTCTGGCACAAGGGGAACGTGCACATGAACCCCAACAAGTCCGTACGCTACAATGACGTTGAATGTGGCGTCCTGGGGTACCATGTAAAGAGCGATGCCCAAGGGGAGTCTTCTAAAAAGCCGGAGTGGATGTTCAACTTTGATTTTGGGGAAGGTAAACGTCTGAGCCGCGCGTCACTTTTGCGCGGCTTCCCGGTTGTGCACCAGATGTTCAAACGCGACGGCAAAGTCGTGAATAACCATCAGAAACCCCTAGCACTGTTGATGGAGCCGATCCAGTGCCACATGCTCGGTGACAATCCGGGCAAGACGGATGAGAACGGCCATCCACTCAACTGGATTCTCGACGCTTGCTGCGGCGTCGGCTCGCCGTCCATGGCCGCCATGAGGTGTGGTATGAACGCGATCGGCTTCGACCACGACCAGTACATGGTCAGCTCTGCGCAGCAACGGCTGATAAATTTCCACGCCGAGCCCGATCAGCATGCCGAGTTGAAGCCCAAAACGAAGAGCGAACCGACGGCGAAGGGGAAGGAAGCAGCCACTGCCGAATCTGAGGAAGAAGAGTTAGAAGAAGATGAGGCAGATGAGAATGATGAATAAAATAGTAGGATTTGTCGACCGCCCTGACTGATAGTATCAGTCATGCCTCGACGGTATAGGGTGAAAAGTACTCTACTCGTAAACATTTGAATAAAGAATGATACATGTATGGATATTTCGGTGTTTTCATTGTACGCATACTGCACTTTTCTACCGTGTTGCCTTTATGTATCCCTATTTCGCGCATAAATATCACTAAACCCTGATTTTTATGAAATATATATAAATCCAAAAATGACATATGATAATGTCATTTTCATCGAATAGTGTGTTACCTCGGCAAGTCAGGGTAACGTGCCTAAGACTGGACCCTCGATAAAGAGGTCAGATGCATCCAGCACCGAGAGTGGATCTTTCGGGAGGTCAGATTTGGCGTCCAAAATGCCAGCTTCTTGTAGTCCCTCCCGCGGGGTCTTGGCTGCGTAATCTGGCCTACGCGATAGTGCGTCAGGTACCAGCAGCAACGCTCCCTTCACATACTCCATGCGAGGGACGCCCACCTCCACGAGGTCCATGTACCACCGTGCCTGGCGTCGGCTCAGCTCCCTCCCTGGCTCCATCAGCCATTCCAGTGAGAGGTCGATGGTCTCCTTGCAGCTTGAAAGCAGTGAAGATTAAGTAGTGCCGCCAAGTTACCGTGGTACAATGGTGGAGTCCACAGAGTTCCCTCTCCCCCGTGTGGTAATTCTGCTCTGCTGCAGAAAATTGTCGGCTCTCGTAGGCGATCACCTTGAGGCCTTCGCCACAGTCCTGCATCAGAACTCCCCCCAGCGCTACTCCGCTGGCGTCGGTTTGCACAAAAAACGGGGCCGATCCATCAGCCGCTGCTTCGGCAGGGCCAGGACAGGAGCATCCACCAGGGAAGCCTTCAGCTCCTCGAAGGCCCATTGCTGTTCCGGACCCCACTTCCACTCCACATCGTTCTTGGTGAGCGTGTTAAGGGGCTGTGCGATGTCGGAGAAGCAGTGGATGAAACGTCGGTAATACCCAGCCAAGCCCAGGAATTGACGAACTTGGGTCGCGTTCTCCAGCGCCGGCCAGTCCCGCACCGCTGCCACCTTGTCATGCTGGGGTCTGCAGCCCTCGCTAGACAGGGTGTGCCCAAGGAACTTCAAGGACTCCTTCAGCATCTGCGCCTTGGACGCCTGCAGGTATACACCTTTCTCCCGACAGATTTGCAGGAAGGTGCGCACGTTCTCGTAGTGCTCCTGAACTCCTCCCTTCATTCACAGTGAACAAAACCACATTGTCGATGAAGATTCGTACGAAGGGAAGGTGTCCTAGCGCTCTCTGCATCCTTCGCTGGTATTGTCAGTTTGTGACGGGGAATTCTGTAGTCCTTGAGGCATCACCAACCACTCATACGACCCCATCTGGGTGGTGAACGCCGTCTTTTCCACATCCTCCTCGGCCATGGGAACTTGCCAGAACCCATCCACGGCGTCAAAGGAGGAGAAATGAGTGGCACCCTGCATCTCATCGAACATCAGCTGCGGATGCCCGGCAGTGGATACCGATCCCTCACCGTCTGAGAGTTCAGCTGGCGGTAATCCACCACCAGGCGCAGGTTGTTAGGCTGGCCTGGTTTGGGTACCATGAGGCATGGCGCTGCCTAGGGGCTGGCCGAAGGTCTGATGTAGCCCTTCTCCACCAGTTGCTCGATACGTTCGCGTAGCTGTCGAAGCTCCTCCACGGACATACGGTAGGGGCGACGAAATGGAGGTCCTCCTTCCTTGTCCGCCTTCAGGGTGACCCTGGCCTCGTCCTCCAGTGACCGCCGTAGTTTGGAGATGTCGGGGAGGGCGTCACGCACGTAACTCCTCGGAGAACTCCTCAAAGAGTGCTTGAAACTTCGCCCTCCAGTGGGGCGACACCTTAGCATCTTTCGTGTCCTGCAGAATGTCCTTAGCCGTGCCCCCTGTGTCCGGCGGCTCCAGCTTCGCCGGCGGGGCACTGGCTGTGGGCTGCACGGGGCGTCGCACTGGGTGAGTCTCCGCCGCGTCGGCCACAGTCTCAACCGAGAGACACGCCGCGTCAACAGCCTCAGCATCGGCCCGCGCGACGAGATCCGAGTCGGGGTGATCACCGGTCGCAGTGGCCGCGAAGGCTGACTCGTGCCCCCGCGCCGTCCCTGCGCGCCATCATGAGCCACGCCGGCTGACACGAGGTGTCACCCGCAAGCCTCCTTGTCTCTGCGTACAAGAGGTGCTTCCGCAGCTGCACCGCAGTCAAAAAGACCTCGTCGATGAGACCCGCGCAGTCACCGCCGCGCCCATCACCAGAACTCTTGCCCGGGTTGCAGCCCGCTATATATGGTCACCAGCTCTTTTCCCCCTCCCTTCGTCCTCCGTGCGAACGGGACACAGAGCCATGACCAAAGTAATCATCAAGCAGCACAATAATGGGGGAGAGGCTTCACAGCCATTCACTTCCCCCCCAGCACCACGTCCACCTGAATCCCGAGCGGCAACACACGCATTGCCATGGCCGACTCATTGTACGTGGAGCCCGCTGCGGTGGGGGCCGTGAACTTCGAGTACGCGATAGCGCCAGTGGTCTTCACCGACCCGTCCGCCAACGTCACCTTCATCCGCGGACCATTCTGCACCCGTAGACCACAACGTCTCGCACACTCCTCGGAGACGAAATTATCTGAGGCTCCCGAGTCCACGAGCACCTTCACCCGCTTGCCACGCAGGTACGCGTAGAACACCAGAAGCAACGCGCCATCCTCACCGTGAGCCGCAGCGAGGTGGGCGGTCCACAGCACGCCACCGCCACACAGGATGCGCTTACAACGGCCGACGCCCGCCTCCAAGTTTTCATCGTTCTCGTCCTCGCTGCCATCGTCATCCACCAGCGGGTGGCTGGGCATGTCCTCTTCCGGCTGGTCCTCAGCATTCTCCATATCCTGCTGCAGGGGTTGGGTGGGAGTTCAGTGCGGCGAGGGTGTCAGTGTCCTTATGGCTACTACCCAAATGCATAGTCCTACCACAAGGACCACCGTACAATGCGCATTATGAACCCATGGTATACTCAAAATGGTCAACCTACTGTTTTCATATGTTATTTATGTGTCAAATCAATTTCCTAAATGATAGGGTAGGTGTCGTCGCGTTTAGTTGGACGCTTTTAATCGTGTGCATGTAGGAGGGTGTTTTTGCTAAAATCGTCAAAAAGTCGGTGGTCCTACCGCAAGGACCACCGTGACCGAGGCATGTGTAACCGCGTTTCAGATCAAATCTGATGGGGCTAGGAAGGTATATCGTGCAACTTTATGACCGAAATGAAAGTTTAATGCCATCATGTGGATTATGGGGGCATGCGCACAACATCTCAACGCTCACACGGATGCACGAGTAAGACTTTCCTAGGAAAACTGCATTTTCCACTCCTAAAAAGTCAGGGTTGCCCATCTAAACTGGTGCATAACTATCATGATATGTTTCATATGGTCAACATTGAGCTTTTGGAAAATCAATTTACATGTTAAGTAAACGATGATATCATTTGGGCCCATTCCGGATAACACATATCACCTATTACCAGGTTGTTCATATTATTATGTAAGAGCACAAAAAAACATCTTCTACCGCTTGGTTCAAAAATGTTTTTCCGGGTGTAGGGTAACGATGAAGCCATTTTGAGAGTATACACAATAATTCCACCTCGTACCAAGGCCCAATTATCATTAGTATGGAGTTATAGTTGCTATAAGAATGCGGCGCAGGTGGCTCTTAGTCTAAATGCTATTGGTAAAAATTCATGAAGTAAGGGAACCATTTTAAGCACCTTTTTTACTATGTGAAAAAACGCAACCAAGATTTTCATCGGGTGCCTGACTTTGCTGCATTCAAACGCGATATATATAGCGATTTCTGACTTAACCACGCCCACCCAACCAATATATAGGTGCCAAATAGTCAACAACCCAGTAACTGTACAGCTGTTTCCTATAAGGATTGCATGCTGCTTAATGAGGTAATAGGCACTTGACAACTGCCTATGGAATTCACACTTCCTTGAGGGGGGAAGAAGGTGGAACCATATATATACGTCACCTCATTATATCAATGTACAAATATAATACATGTACAATATACATACATACATATATATATATATATATATATCACACACACACATCCATTTTGAAGGTTTTGTTGGTGTGGTGTTTTATGGGGATACCTCCCTCCTCTCTTTGGTACTGTCCTCAACACGATAGGTGTTCCCCGTGGTAAGATTAAACCACTCCTTAAAAAACTTTCAAGAATCTGTAGGCAACACACCAAAAATAGGCGAGACGTGTTCCTGTTAAACACCACCACCACCTTAAATACTGACCCGCATACAGTTAACATCTCGAGCAGTGAAACCATGACAGAAACAGAAGCCGTACAACAGTCAAACGACTTTCTTCAAACCCTCCTGCAATAATTTTCAAAAGTCTTGCAATAAAAGATGGTTTCGTGTCCCCAAGGGGAGGGGCCGTCCCCCCCCCACCACCCCCTCTCCCCGCCCACCCTAACCGCCTTCCTTAACGTCTCCAAAAACCCCCTTAATTCTTCGACTTCCCTCCCCACCGCTCAGATTCAGCCACCCCTCCACTCACCCGGCCATGGCTGCTTCTCCATCCTCTAGAGTTTTTTATTGCCCAGCACTTGGCTTTTTCTCTAGATGCCACCCTGCTGAAAAGTGGGATGAGCCCCTTTGTGGGCGCGCTATAGCAGAGGGAGTAGCCCCTGGTGTTTTCACTAGCCTGCTTTGCAGGGATACCGCACTCTCAGGACTTTGTCCCCTTTGCTAGCGTAAATGTATTATTATTATTATTATTATTATTGTTTTATTTTAGATGGCAGAAGAACCAGCAGTTATTCCAGCTATAGATGGAGATCCGACTAACTGGTGCTTTGACATTCTGGGTTCTTATGATCACTTCGGCAGATTCAAAATACCTTCATGGTTAAAGGGTCATGCTGACACACAGACCCGGTATGATCAGATAGGATATTTCGATGCCGTCAGCAGAATGAAGACAGACATGAGTCGGTACAGAGATCCAGAGATTGAGCCTAAGGAACCAGAGGAGGATTACACAGAGGATAATCCCCCGCCTGCATTTACAGATCCAGATGATGGTCAGGCCACCGCAGCATTAGTTCCAGCCGCAATTGTCCCTAAGGTGAAAATGAATCCACCGAAGGAGTACAAAGTCGGACAGGATGCGGAGGTTTGGATGGAGACAGTAGACAGATATTTTCAGTTTACATATCCAGGTGCACCAGATAAGGACCGCATCACAGTCTTCCTCACGTTCATACAGAATAATGACAGACACTACTTTCATGTCGTGGCTAAAACACCAGATGCCACGTATGAAGATGTCAGGAATACATTCCTCAGGCAGTTCGGAAATCCCCACAAGCGGTCAGTTGCCAAAAAGCATCTAATGGCACTGCAGCAGGGTAACCAGACTTTTGCAGATTACTTACGCACATTCACATCGCTGGCTTCTCTAGCATCAGTTGAGTTGAATGATGTCTTGATCAAGGACAGATTCGTCAGTAACATGGAGTCAGACCTCCGGAAACAGTTTCATCTCAAATTTCTGAGAGAGGATGAAAGGAATAACCTGTCGTGGGCACAGACCACACAGGTTCTACTCGATTTGAATTATGTAGTTCATTCGAAGCAGGCAGAGACCCTTCACTACTGTATACAGTGATACCGCATATTTAAGGAGAACAGGAATTTGGAGCCAGCCTAGCTTTTTCCGTATTTTTCTGACCCCCCCGCCAGCGTCAGCCTCTTACCGAAATGACTAACGAAAAGGAAACGCGATTCGAGCGTCAGCCAGCCTCTTCTCTTAAATCCATTTCTTTTTAGGGATTGGAAAGCGCAGTCAGCCAGCGCATTCTCTTAAATTCAGCATGGATCCGAGCAGTCGCCAGGAACTGCGAGAATTACATGCTGACTTGCAAAGTGGGATAATTAGTCAGGAAGACTACGACGACTTGAAGTCTATAGTCATAACGCGTATCAAGGCCAAAGCGCCACTCAACGAGTGTCCCAGCGGCGAGACCGAGAAAGTATCAATGCAGAGTGACACGGTTGAGTTGGTTGAAGACTCGGATGAGGACCTTCCGTCCCGCAATTATGGATATCCCAATAGGGAGCGAGTCAGTAAGATCAAGTGCCACTACTACCTACGTAGTATTCCTAAGAGTATCCTGCCTGCAATATTCAGTATTCCTAAGAGTATATATCCTGCCTGCAATATTCCTAGTATTCCTAAGAGTATCCTGCCTGCAATATTCAGAATTCCTAAGAGTATCCTGCCGAACACTGATACCGTATTCCTAAGAGTATCCTGCCTGCAATAGCTCCGATTGATTATCGTGACCAACCGTACTGTAGCTATCGTGCATTAACCAGTAATCCTTAATAATAAACGCGGTGCAGAAAAAGCCTTTATTTGCCATTGAAAAATTCCAGAATTTCATGAAATACCGACTATAATTTCCTTAGATTCAGCTACAATTTCCTTAATAATAATGGAATTTCCTGATGTTCAGCTAGCCTTCGTTTCCTTAATATGACATTACGATTTCCGTTAACGAAATGATTCGGCAGCCTTCATTTCCTTATTTGGGTACATTTTCTTAATGTTTTTTTCCAGCCCAGCTTTTTTCGCATTTTTCCGACCCCCCACCCCCCCGAAAAGCTGGCTGTTTCCTTAACCTAGCATTTCCTTAAATGTGAGGTATTACTGTAGGGGACAGAAGGAACAGTCAGGAGGCCCAGTCAGGAAAGATAAGGACAAGGGTCGTGGCAATAAGCCATATGACAGAGCCAACCAGAATCGAGGCAATCAGAATCAGAATGACAACCAGAATTTCCAGAGGAATAAAGGAAAATGCAAAGGAAAAGGCAAGGGGAAAGGAAAAGGAAAAGGACCAGCAGCATCTTCTCCCCAACCTTGTCAGCGTTGTGGTCGTACTAATCACATAAAAAAGGATTGCTTCGCCACCAACACAATAGATGGAAATGCCATATAAGGCAAGCCTCCAGCTCCCAATCCTGGACGTCAATACAATCAGAACAGAGGACAACAACAGCAGAATAATCAGGGTGGTAAAAATGAGTCTACAATTGTAGATATTCAATACGTGTGCGCGAACTCTGTCGCCGCTTTGTATGCGCGATACCTGTCACACACACAATATACAGTAATCACTCACCGTTAAGAAAACAGGGATTTTGGGCCAGCCAGCCGTACTCATCGAGTTGGGTACCCCCCCCTCCCCCCCCGCCAGCGTCAGCGTCATAAGAGAACTCGAAGAATAGTAAGCCAATTTCTTTCAATCAGCCAGCTATTTTCTTAAATTTTCATTGATAAACGCTTAGAACGGCCATAATTTCAGGAAAAATCGCCTGCGGCGCCAGCACAAAGGTTGCTTATTTCGGGAATTTTCTTAGCCGAAAAAAGCCAGCCAGCCGTACTCATCGAGTTGGGTACCCCCCCCCAAACGCTGGCTAGTTTCTTAACGTCGGGTTTTCTTAACGGTGAGTGATTACTGTACAGTATACAATATATCTACTGCTGCACACACTTATGTGTCCTCGATCGTCGCGTGGACGGAGAATGACCACTGTCAAGGTTGTATATTCAACCTTTCAGACTATGCGGCTGCTATTGAACAGTAGCAACTCGCAACAAGTATTGGTGGGTATGAGTGCAGTCTGGTATCCAGAATCCTCTGCTCGAGCTCAATGCTCTCTCATATACCTCAATGTCCTCACGCCTCATAGGCGTTACCACCATCGGGTTGTGAACCCGAGAACATTGGGTGAACTAACATTATCGGCTGATCGAATTAGCCATATGATACCCGCATGGTGTTCAATTCATGCTTGAAGCGAAGACGCGTCCCTTCAGAACAGTTTGTTCTTCAAGAATTGTCTTGCTTCATCATCGAGATGCTGTAATCAGCCTCTCGATGACAGATGTCACTCATGGTGAGTGGATGACATATATTATGACTGTACATGTCATAGTCGACCGTACTGACTATACTCGACGACTGTATGTCATTATAACATATGACATGACATGACATGACATGACATGACATGACATGACATGACATGACATGACATGACATGTATGACACGTATGACACGTATGACATGTATGACACGTATGACACATATGTCATCAGTCATATCCCTGACAAAAGTTCCTACAGATGACGGTGAGATCACACAGCTTCGCCACATTCTACTTCATGAGTGCCACTCAGCCACTATTTCTGGTCATGTAGGCAAAAATCGCATGCTTCATTTATTGCGTAGCCGATATTACTGGCCAGGAATGACGAAGGCAGCCATTCAGTACATTCGGGAGTGTCCCGTGTGTCAACGCCAGAAAACGAGGAGACACAAACCTGATGGCCAGTCACATATACGATATTGTGTGCCTAAGGCAAAATGGCTTGATGTATCTCTTAACTGGATTACTAACCTGCCTACCACCACTAACGGGCACGACAATATATTTGTGGTAATGTGCCAATTCTCTCATCGCTGTCATCTCATTCCCTTCAACATGACCTGGACTGCTCAGCATACTGCTTCAATATATATGCAGCATATCTTCAAGCTCCACGGTCTTCCGAGAAACATCATCTCAGATCGAGACCCCAGATTTACTTCTTCATTCTGGCAAACGCACTGTGGAAATCTACTGGTACGAGATTGTCTATGGCGTCTTCACACCATCCACAGTCGAATGCAAGCAATGGGAGAAGCCATGCCTTCATTGGGGACATCCTCAGGTATTTTTCATTTTGTTTGATGCATGATTCACCATCCTCTGGTTTATAACTGATTAGATAGTATTTTTCTCCTCAGGTGTTGTTGCAACGATACTTCAGCCAATTCGTGGGAGGACAAGTTGCCTCTGGTGGAGTTTGCAATTAACAACACGGTTTCTGCTACGACTGGTTACACACCATTTTACCTCGACTCGATGGCGCAGCCACTTTCGCCTCATGATCTGGCAATCACTATTCCGCCAGAAGCTCCTGTTCCAATACAGAATGCTATTCGAGATCATTTTGACCAGTACTCGGCTGTACATGCCAACGCGGTAGATAACATTTTCCGAGCAGCAGAGATAAATCGAGCCAGATTCAATAAAACTCACATGCCCCGACAATTTGCAGTAGGGCAGAAAGTTCTTCTACGGACTGAGTTTATTCAATGGACTGGTTTGACATAGGCAAGCAGACACTTTAAGCAACCATACATTGGGCCGTTTACCATATCTAAAGTGCTCATGAGTTAGATTTCGGGGATCTCGACATTCGTATCCATCCGGTTTAGCCTGTATCCAGAATAGAGCTGTACAATGACTCAATTCAAGCACCTTTGCCTCTGCCACAGATGATCACCGAAGAAGGGCAACCACTGTTTGAGATATCACATATACTCTCAGATAAGATCACTAGAGGTGTCAAGTACTATTTAGTGCGATATGCAGGCTATGGCCCTGAGCATGACACCTGGGTCAAAGCCACAGAGCTGACCGATGCAACCGACATGATAGCTGCCTATGAAGGCTAATGCCCTTACTTCTTGTAATATATACTAATACATGTCGATCATCTATATACCTTGCTCTTAATGTTCTGTCATTATGTTGCATAAGAAGCAGGAAATTGATCCTTCCTTGCTGAGGTGTAGTGAGCCTTGTACCAAATCATACCCTTGCATAGATACGCATACATGCGGGTACCATATCTGTGGATAAATAAAAACTGCTATGCTACCTTTGCCAGACCGTGGTTTGTCATTCGGATCTTATGGCCAGTAATCCGCAGCTACCGGATACTGAGGTGGACGGAGTTGTGATCCTGAATTATGATTGACATACATAACTAAACGAATTTCACATTAGTACGTTGTCGAATCCAATCTATGAAATGTTCGTCAGTGCGCGCGTACCGGACCGAAAAATAAAAGGAGCACTGGGGCAGATCGGGTGAGGATTTAAAGTGGACTCATAGAGACCCTCCGATATCTCGTTAAGCAGGGCCCACTCCGTTTGCATTAAACCAAGCCCCCAAAAGGGACCCTCCATAGTATTCCTGTGAACTTCGGGGGAGTAAGCTCTCTGAAGGGAGGAAGAGGTGGATGCATTATATAAAGCCGTAAAAACATATTCGTTTTTAATTCGTCACTCTGAAATACGATACGAACGGCAACGCAATATCTATCCGTAACGTAAACCTCGGAAGATACCTTGAAACGTCACTCTGAAATACGATACGCAATTCATGGGGGCTACATCCTAAGAACTGTAGGGCTAAATGCCTAAGGTGAGGGTTTAAAGTGGACTCAGTTCCCCCCAATATCCTAAAAACACCTTGAGGGACGCCTCATCGGTGTAAGAAGACTGGTACCAGCTCAACAACAAAGACATCAAAGACATATACGAAGGTATGCACCCTATATTGTGAGGTCACAACTCTTCTAAGAGGGGAGATCTGTCAGGGATATGACCGATGCCATATGTGTCATACGTATCATGCCTGTCATACCTGTCATACCATGTCATGTCATGTCATGTCATGTCATGTCATGTCATGTCATGTCATGTCATGTCATGTCATGTCATGTCATGTCATGTCATGTCATATGTTATAATGACATACCGTCGTCGAGTATTATCAGTACGGTCGACTATGACATGCACAGTCATACTGTAATATCTGTCATCCACTCACCATGAGTGACATCCCGTGTCATCGAGAGGCCGGGTACGGCATCTCGATGGTGAAGCAAGACAAGTTCTTGAAGAATAAACTGTTCTGAGAGGACGCGTCTTCGCTTCAAGCATGAACTGAACATCATGCGAGTATCAACAGGCTAATTCGACCAGCCGATACTGTCAGTTCACCCAATGCTCTCGGGTTCACAACCCGATGGTGGTAACGCTTATGAAGCGTGAGGGCATTGGTATATGAGGAGCATTGCGCTCAAGCAGACACTACTGGACACCAGAGACTGCACTCATACCCCACCAAATATCATTGCGTGTTGCTACAGTTCAATAGCAGCCGCATAGTCTTTAAGGTTGATATACAACCTTGACACTCGACGACAAGCTGGAGCACGTCGTAGAGCAAGCCGTTGACCTTGCTCACCACCAGAGCCATAGGCTCGTCCATATCGAACGAGGCCAACTCCAGTCCAACGGACGCGAACTCCGTACGAAGCTGCACCACCATGTCGGAGAGGAGGTCCGCGTCAGTCGTGCCGCTGAAATAATGCTTCTTGTCCCCAAGGATATCCTCGCGGATACCCTTGGCCCAAGACCGATGCAGCCGCTGCTTGTAGATCTCGTCAACGAGCTTGGACTGCTCCTGCAAATACTTCCTGGTGGCAACGTCGGCGTCCTCGTTGGAAGTAGGTGCGGGAATCGCAAAAGTCGGGGTCTTGACCGTGGGCGTGTTGCGCACCGCGTCGGTCAGTCTTAGAGAGGCGTCAATGTCCGAGTCCCTCATAAGGGACTTCTTGCGAGGAAGACAGATACGCTGTCCGGCTCATTTGCCTCATGCCTGGCCTCAACTGCCATGTCAGTTAAGTCAAACAGGGGAGCAAACGCCGATGACTGAAGCACGAACTGTGCGCGCAACTCATGCATTAACTGTGAAAAAATGTCCACTGCGTCTGCCTCTGTCCCTGCAAAGCGCTCCGATTTGTCGCCAAGAATCTTTGTGGCAACGGTTTTGGCAACCTTCCTGTCGAAATTGTCACGAGCCAGCTGCTTACACTTGTCCAATATTTCCCTCGCAGCCGCGGTGGTCGGAGCTGGCAGCTGCGGGGTGTGTGGCGTCGCAGAATGTTGCGCACCCACATCATCGAAAATAGTTTCTAATCTACGGACGCGAGACCGCGTCATGTTGTTCGTTGTGGTAACCATGATAGAGAGAGACAGGGGAGAAGGTTGAGCTAAACAGGGAGATGGTGGAAGAACGCTTACAGCGGCCAGATAGTTTGTAGAAGCCTCAGCTGACAGATCAAAATTCACAGGTCGTAAGCGAAACCATGAGAGCGGCCAAAATCAGTCACGTGTGGAACGACCTCGCCGGAGCCAGCGGCGCACGAAACAGATTAACTCTCGCTGCGACGATGCTTCCGTAAAATAAAAATAATCCGTCACTAACTGATCTCCTGCGCAGCGAAGGCGAGCACAATGCGTGCCGCCATCACTGCCAAGTCAAAAGGCCATACCGTAAGAGTAATTCACCACCGCCCAAGTGGGCGCTCAACCCCTCCTACGTCCTACTTAGCCGAACATGGCAACAGCAAGGCGCTGTGCCATCATCAGAATCACCGGAAAGCCGGTGCGGCCTATAACCTGCGAGGAAGACAGATACGCTGTCCGGCTAAGCTTGCTAGGAAACAAACTGATAATCATATAACTTGTGTCTGGCCGAAGCTTTATGCTCTCGGAAACCCAGACAGTGAAACGATGACTGTACTACTGTACTGTACTACTGTACAGTACAGTGCTAGGATGTCACGGACACGAGACGGAAGCAGGGTCAGGCTAGGGGCTAGTCAGAGCCCATAATAACTAAGCCTAAACCCGAAGTCCAGCACTTCTTGGATCTTGTAGAAACCATCACTTGGAATGCCTGATGGGAGGTGGTACGCCGGGGCGCGTAAGGGTAACGGCGTGGGGAAAATGTGACTTCACAGCCACGTGACGGAGCGGGAAAGCCATAGCATCGAGGGTCACTGGAGAACGTCGTCGAAGTCGAAGGTGCTGCAGACACCAACCCAAGAAGCGGTAGCGTGCTGGATCAGGGCAGGCAATAAACCGTAAATGAACATTGCGTCAACGAGGCCTGCTCCAGGTCGAACCCCCATAGCTGCGGCTCAACCGCTCACAAATTGATCATCTCAAATTCCCACTCATACCCAAACGCGCCGGTGCGCACCACCTACCAAAGCGGCTGACTTAGCCAATCATGGTCAATAACAATGTGGAATATAGCGTGGATGGGGCCACGACCTACCGGAATATCCTAGTTCACTAGATATCAGAGGGTCTCGAATTGTGTCTGGATAAAGTCTCATAATAAGATAAACCCTAAGCTAGATATACCCCGAACGGTCTCGCAACGGTAACGGAGTCTAGCCTACCTGTGACACAGCGTGTGTCACAGCACGAGCCTACAGATCAGTCAACAATCCAGTGTTGGCCTAGGGGTCTGTCATAGGGGCCTGCACCGGGACTCCCAGTCAGGGCTGCCTATATACAGATTCCAGCACGATATATCGGAATATCGGTTAAACCGATTAGGAGCCTTGATTGTCATTGTCATCGTCACCGTCATCGTCATTGCCATTGTCATCGTCATTGTCATTGTCATCGTCATCGTCATTGTCATTTTCATCGTCATCGTCATTGTCATCGTCATCGTCATTGTCATCGTCATCGTCATTGTCATTGGCATTGTCATCGTCATTGTCATCGTCATTGTCATGTCATCGTCATCGTCATTGTCATTGTCATCGTCATCGTCATTGTCATCGTCATCGTCATCGTCAATGTCATTTTCATGTCAAGTCAATGTCATTTTCATGTCATGTCACTCGACTACGACTGCGACTGCGACTACCGACTGCGACACATTCGATTGCGACGACTGCTCACGTGACGCACATATCGAACAGAAACGCGAAACAGTTGAAGTCGAGATAAGGCAAAAGCTGAAACCACAAACCTAGAAACCCGACCACAACCACAAACCACAAACCTAGAAACGTGTGTCGTGACACACAACACAAGTGCAGTGAGAGTGTCGTGTTTGTACACGAAACATGCCGAACTCACTGGCACCTTATACGTGTCTGGCACTCGTGTTATGCATATGCTGGACGGCGTCGAGCTCGGACCTCGTCGACCATGCATTTTTGCGTAACCGAATTCACAAACCCTCTAACACCCACGGACATGAAGAGCATAGATTTCTGAATTCCTCTTCAGCTTCTGGCGCCTCTTTGGCGTCAGGATCCCATGTTCTTAAGGCAGATGTTTCGAGCGCCAAGCAAGTTGACAGGGAGCCACAAAACTCGCCCTCTCTCGCTGGGAGTGCAGGCCCGAATGAAAACAGAGGGCCAGATTTCTTTTCCGGGGATAGTCTCAAAGGAGAGCCTCGCACACGAATTCACATACCAACGAGATTGGAAGCTTGGAGAAGTGCAGTTCCTGAGGGAGGCCGATCAGCCAAATGCCACCCTCTTTGCAATGCGCACGGCACGTGCAATGAGGTGACTTCTCAGTTTTTGCGTTCTGGAGTGCCCGTTGCGTGTTTATCTGTAGTATTCCCTTGTCGACTTGTTGCACGATGCCACGTGAGGGAGACGAAGAATTCGTTGGGGTGACGAGCAAATCCTTGGGGTGAAGCTCTCAAGCAGTCAGTTGTGACAAACAGGATCGACGATAAGGCGCGTAGGCGGTGTGAACAGGACCTTGGCCGCTGCGACTGCCCGAACAATCGGTCAGGCGCCGACTGCAGTGTGATCAAAACTCCGGCGTGCGAGGTGCAGCCGGGCTATACAACACCCTGCCACAGTCTGCTTGGAAGTGTCCCGACGTGTGAATGTGCGGCCCAGGTATTGACTCACCTTCGTTTGCCACACGCTCTGGTTGTAGTGTTGTTAAGTTTCTACCAAGTGGAACAGAGAGATCTGTTTTCAGGCGTGTGTGCGCCTATGCCCTTTCAACTCTTTACCGCGCTAGGAAGTCCGATTAGCTTGAAAAGCGCTTCCAAAAAGCCGTCAGTATTAGCTCGAAAAGCGCCTTCAAAACGCCACCAGTATTTGCTGACTCGTCCAAGTGACTTTCCGTCTGTGCTATACTCAACAGTGTGATTTCCAAGGAACTATAGTCGAGGAGCTGCCATCGTGCCTTGCGAGGTGTAGCCCACGTAGCCCATCTCTGCCGTGCGGTCACCAGTCACCCAAATGCCAAATTCACTTACCACCACATCCTCTTCTCACCACTTATGTGCCTGCCATGTGTACGGAGGATCACAGCCTGTCCGCACCACCCAAGTGGCGCGTGCCGTACATGCAGGCTCCCTTTCACATTCTTCGAAAGCGTACTCTATGCGCAATATGGCGACTTAGGCTTAAGGCGAGATTGATGGTTTTTCCATATCGTTCTCTTTAGAGCCTGCTTGTCATAACAATCGCCGATCCGTCCGTACTCTTGGAGTGGCAGGCATCCATAGCTGCGGCAACATAATTCTTTGTTGGTAGCAGACTCACTCGGATGGTCACACTGAGGGTGAGCAGGGTGGACGCTCTCAGCCCAGAGCGCCGAGACAAGGCACTCACGTGGGTCCTTGCACCCTGGCCCCACAGCCCAGTCTGTAGCTACTTGCAATCGGTACTGAAGGTCTGCCACTATTACAGTTGAATCATATTGATCGTCAGCCGTAACATTTTGCAGCCTACTTATGCCAAGTCTTGAAACCTTAACCCTGCAAGAACATCAGAGACTGCAAGGTTCCACAGTTTGATGCTGTGATGTTTGGCGCTGAAATGTACCCTGCAACTGTTCTCTGCAATGCAGAGCTACGATACATTCAATCGACGGCGTCGACCGCGTTGAAGTGGAGTACTTGAGCAAGGGGCGCGGCGTTTCCACTCCGATAGAATCGGCGCTGGGTGAGCTCTGTTCTGTGCTCTCGTCGCTTCCTCGCTTGTGTTGCAGCGGAGCCCTCGAGCGACTGCTTTCCAGAAGCACCCTCCAGCTTGATGAAAGCATAAGCGCGCCTACGGTTAGCAGAAGTTGCAACTTGCCTCTGGATCTGGGATATGATTCAGCACGCCTCGTTCACTTTCTGCTGGCTGGTGCCCTGTTATGCGTTTCCTGGATAAAAACCGCCCGTACAGCTCCGGCCCTGCCTTCTGCCGTGCCAAAGATGTACAGCCTGACGGCGGCTGGCTGCCTCAGGGGAAGTCAGGGAGCGGCTGCTCACGAAACAGCAGTTGCTCCCTTTGGACCGCTGCCCGGGGAGCTGCAGCTTCGCCGGTATTTGTGAGCGGATGCTTGACCGCGAGGAAACACGGTGCAAGTGCCACGAAGGTAAAGCACGGAGGGCCTGCGCCCTGTCAGGCGCCGGCTGCCTCTTTGCCGTGTCCCGTGAAGGTTTCAGTGAGGGGGATCGTGCTTGGTGTATTCCGAACGACTTGAGGCTTCCATGAGGAGTACCAGCGAATTTCAACGGCGACTAATGCGTTATTGGCGAATGCACTCGACAGATAGGCAAGGTGCGAGCTGCGAATTCGCCGTCACCAACTTTTGCGTCAACCAGTGCAGTGGGAGGGGTCGATGCAGCCAAGGTGCTGCCAGAATCTTCCCCTCTCTCCCTCTCCGCTATCCATGGATGCAGGCTTTGCCTTATTTGAGGGGTGGCGGTGCTCTTGCATCGCGCGCAGGGCGAGAAAGGTGGAAGTGGGGAGGGTGTGGTGACAAGCAGGCGATTGCCACTGCAGTGAAGGGTGGTGGGGGTAACGGGTTATAGTGAGGGGCGCGCGGTAATAAG